>PVKP010031623.1:0-26794 GCA_004027715.1 Plecturocebus donacophilus | reverse complement strand
CTCCGTCAAGCCTTGTTCTCTTGCTGATGAGGAGCCGTGATCCCCTGTAGGAGGAGAGGCATTCTGATTTCGGGTGTTCTCAGTCTTTTTGCACTGGTTTCTTCCCATTTTTGTGGATTTATCCACCTGTCGTCTTTGTAATTGCCGACTTTCAGATTGGGTCTCTGAGTGGACGTCCGGCTTGTTGGTGATGAAGTTTTTTCTGTTTCTTAGTTTTCCTTCGGAGGGCGCCCCTTCCCCACAGAGCTGGGCCTTCCCGGGTTCAGCTGTGCTCGCTCTCTCCTCAGCGCTTTCAATTGCTGTTCTCCTTGTGGGGATGGGACCCGCCGAGCCCGACTAAAAGGGCATCCAGTCCCGCACACTCTGCACTGAGAAGTGCCGCGCCGGCCAAAAGAGTTGCGCTGGCGACCCGGGTGGCTCCGTCGCCGGGAATCTCCCAGTCCGTGGGCATCAAATATTCATCTGCAACTGCGGCGTCCACTCGCTCTCTGCGCCCTCACCGCGAGCCACAATCCTGAGCTGCTGCTACGTGGCCATCTTGGATCTCTCTCCGCCCGGTGATGAAGTTTTTCTGTTTCTTAGTTTTCCTTTGGCGGACACTCCTTCCCCACAGAGCCGGACCTTCCCGGGTTCCCTGTGCTTGCTGTGAAACTCTCAGTCCTCAGCGCTTCCAATTGCTGTTTTCCTTGTGGGGATGGGACCAGCCGAGCCCGTCTGTTCTGTACACTTGGCACTGGGAAGCGCCGCGCCGGGTGCCAGCAAAAGAGCTGCGCCGGCCAAAAGAGTCGCGCTGGCAACCCGTGTGGCTCCTCTGCCGGGAATCTCCCAGTCTGTGGGCAACAAAAATTCGTCGGAAAGTGCGGCGTCCACTCGTTCTCTGCGCTTTCACTGGGAGCTACATTCCTGAGCTGTTGCTAATCGGCCATCTTGGATCTCTCTCCAACAAGTACATTAAACAAATATTCTGGGCAAGCATGAAAAAAAAATACTGTGTGGGCATCTTTTCAAACAGTTTATAGACCTAGTTGTTTTTCTTAGATTTCATAATAAAATGGTGTACTGATTTCCTACAATCATCAGGATTGATGGTAAAGGGGAAGAAGAGCAAGTGTAGAAATTGCTAGAATCCCCTGCCCATGTACCTTTAATGACATAGACGGTTAGTAGCTGGGGGTGAAAGAAAGGCCATATCATCAGTTCTCCCATCCTTACAAATCAATGTGTAGAGGTATCTAAAAAGAACTGGGCTAGAAAATGGAGGGCCTATGCACCCCAAGTACAGGAGGAGACAACAAAATGTCTCATGCTCTGAATAAAGCAGATGGTGGAGAAATAGTCTTGCTTTGCTCCAATGGCAAAAATCTTAGAAACCAATCCTGTGCATCACTTTATACTGCATCATTGAAGTCGAAGTTTAAAAGTAGATTGGATGTGGGAGGCAGGCACGAGTCATGCCTTTCTTCTGCAAGGCTGATGAGTAAAAACTAAGCAAAGGCCCAGCGATGCATAATCACGCTTCTAAACTCTAAGTCTCATTTACTTTGGGTCTTTTATGAGGTCATTTTCCCCCCATTAACAGAACATCTTGCTTCAGTTTCCCATAAGTGTCTCAGTGAGAGTCAGGTGTGCATACATACAAGGGTGTGTACCACAGGAGAGAAGTTCCAAAATTATGAATTTTGGAGTACATATCTTATGAGAGCTTTTTAATGTATCAATAGCCTGATGACTTTCCTTTAGGACAGACCAAAGGCCAAATCCTTTCCCCAGTTCAAATCGACTGTTTAATCACTGCAAAGAAGTGGAACAAATCCCACTCCTAACCATCTTTTATCCTCAGTGGACAAATGACTTGTGGCTCTAATAATGGGGACCTCGTACAAGTTAAAAGAAATGGATTAATCAAACAGAATCCAGCAGGAGGCATAGGCATTGAAGAAACCTACTGCAGACAAGCCTCCTAAAAGTTCTTGGTATAGATTCCTGTTTTCCTATTTTCAGTTTCTGGTTTGTGAAGAATACTGCACACAGAGCCCAGGGCCTGTGGCAAGGAAGAAACAGGAAACCCATTCTGTGCAACAAACAGGAGAAAATGAAAAATATAACACATTCTTTTGGAACCTAAGTTCTAGACCAAGATATATGTTGCTTTCTATGGATGATCTACTCACAAATGAAAGATGATTATTTTCACTTCAATTGCTATGGAATTTCCTTGAATGTTTGAGAAAGACATAAAGATTAACTGCACATACCCAAACATACTTGGGCCCACTGCACTCTCTACCTCTTTTTCTAGGACAGTCACATCTGGGACTCCCCTTTTCTCATGCCCAGGCTTTCAAACTTCATCAGCTGTAATGCAGCATGAGATAAAGGAGACAAAAAAGATTTTCAGAAAAGAATGACTTTTTTCATAAAACAGCTTCCAGCATAGTCAAAGTCCTTCAAGAGTGTATTTCATTATTAGAGCAGAAATCTAATGTTTCTAAAAACAACCCTAAAAATCAAAGCCACATGTTTTGCTTAAATCTCATGTTGGTCCCCCACCCTGCTCATGCTGGCATGAAGGAAAAGAAAGTGATGTGCTTTAGGTTGGCCATCAATAAAATAAGAATAGCCATACTATTAAACAATTTCACCAGCCTTTGAAGAACACTTTAGGATCAGGATTTTTTTTTTTTTTTCTGAGACAATGTGCTGACAAAGTTATGGCAATAGACCAATGTGTATGGTTCTAGATAAGTCTCTGGAGAGAATATATGGGCAGTGTAGGGAAAAGGAGCCTGGGCCAGGCACAGTGGCTCACACCTGTAATCCCAGCACTTTGGGAAGCCAAGGTGAGTGGATTATTTGAGTCCCAGAGTGCGAGACCAGCTTCACCAACATGGTGATACCCAGTCTCTACTAAAAATACAAAAATTAGCCAGGCATGGTGGTGCATGCCTGTAATCCCAGCTACACAGGAGGCTGAGGCACAATTGCTTAAACCCGAGAGGTAAGGCTGCAGTGAGCAGAGATTGCACCACTGCACTCTAGCCTGGATGACAAAGCTAGGCTGTCGAGAGAGAGAGAGAGAAAGAGAGAGAGAGAGAGAGAGAGAAAGAGAGAGAAAGAGAGAGAGAGAGAGAGAGATGGTGCAATTCAGCCCTCCATCTGGAAGAAGGAACCAACACTCTGTGGGTAAAGTGACTGTCCAGGGCCAGAGTCAAGACGAAACCTCCACCTGATTCAATGCTCCTGCCCCAACTGCCCTGGAGGGTGGCTTTACAGAATGTTACAATTCTATTAAACAAGTTGAGGCTGTAGGTGTGACTCTGGGAAACCCCAAGCTAAAAATGGCACAGCCTGTAACTCACTATTTTTGTCTGATGTCATCAGCAACTGAAGTAGGAGGTGCCTGTTTCAACACACCAAGATTCGCTTTGCTAAGAAATGTGCTATAAGGAAAACACATACAGGGCATTACCCACAAGGCAAAAAGTTCTGATTTTCTTCTACTATGAGATGTTCAAACCTATAATGAATCATATACGTGCCCAAGCCTGGTTAATTGGAAGCCACTCAGCTCAAAGGCAGTAGCACTTAGAAGATATAGTAATATGATGTGAGCCACTTAGCTATGTAATTTAAAAATTTCTAGTGGTAACTAAAAGCGTAAAAGTAAAACAGGTAAAATTAACTTTAAAATCTTGTCTAACCTAATATATTCAAAATGTTATCACTGCAAATATGTAATTAATGTAAAAATTGAGATTTCACATGCTAAATTATATTCTCTTAGGATCATTCTTTTTTTTTTTTTTTGAGATTGAGTTTCGCTCTTTTTGCCCAGGCTGGAGTGCAATGGAGCAATCTCAGCTCACTGTAACCTCTGCCTCCTGGGTTCAAGTGATTCTCCTGCCTCAGTCTCCCGAGCAGCTGGGATTACAGGTGCCTGCCACCACGCCCAGCTAATGTTTTTGTATTTTTAGTAGAGATGGAGTTTCACCATGTTGGCCAGGCTGGTCTCGAGCTCCTGATCTCAGGTGATCTGCCTGCCTCAGCCCCCTAAAGTGTTGGGATTACAGGAGAAAAGAACCTGTTAAAAGAAGTAGCTGGGTCACCAAGGATCCTTCTTTTAACAGGTTCTTTTCTCCTGTTGTTGTAAAGTAGTGTCAACTAGTGCACCCTCCAGCCAGTATGCCCACACTCTCAATAATGACACTCAGTTATTGAGCAGGTTAACTAACACAAAATCCCACAAAAGGCACTTGTTAGAGACTTTGAACTTCCAAGGAAACATTAAGACGGCAGGTTATCCATATGGCTCATAAACAGACAAATACTAGATCTTAAAGTTACCTGGCTAAGATGTGCTATGATAGAATGAAACCAGATCTGATGGAAATACCTGTTCTCTTTCTAGTCTCCATCTTCTGACCTGTTTTCTTGAAGGAGTCAGTATGTGAAACATCTACATTTAAGACATGTGAGTACAAGATCTGGGAAATGCAACAGTGTATAGTTATACCATTTAAGTAACAAACTAACCCAAGGCTCAGTGCCCAACTGAGACTTTACAGTATCACTTATAATACTTTATAAATCTGGATCACCCTGAATATGGGGTTTTGTATTCTGCTCTATTTAGCAATCATATTATAATCGTTTTCTTAAGCTGTTACCTCCAAACACATGGATGTTGATGGCTACTGAGATTTTGATCAAGATGTCTCCAAAACACAGACTCTTGTCTGCCCCCTATTCAAATGACTATCTTCAATCCCTCAAAAAATACTGACAGAGCAAAGACGGGCCAGAAACTGTTGCGGGTGTTGGTGATATGGTACAAACAGGACAGAGGGCCTTTGACCTCACATGGCTTATATTCTAGAGGGAAACAGGTCATAAATATATAGTATCAGGTACAAATAAATGAAAAAAACATAACGCAGGGTGAGAGACATGCAACCATTTTAGTCTAACCCTATTATTTATTAGGTTGAACCACATGAAACTGCTGGTATTCAACCATTTCTGACCTACAGAATGGGCAATTTCATATGTTTCATTCCATCAGGAAACAACCAAGAATGCTTCTGATGGACTGGAAATTATAATAAATCCCTGAAAGGCAAGAAGACACAGTGGCCTGGAGTGGATAACTCTCTCTCCCATAGCAAAAGCTCTGGGAAAAGGCTGTGAATGCAGAAAGCTCAGAGAGAACTGATGGGAGGAGCAGCATGGACTGAGGTGGTAGGCAGGGTGACTGCATGGGGGATCCTGGAAGGAGCCCCAGATGATTTAACTCTGCGCTACACCCCCATTTCCATCCAGCCCTGGGGGCTCTGTCTTCATTCAGAGCATTCTGAGATGCAAGTATTTCTACCAGGAATGGGGGAAGGGGTGGCCCTAGTATAGTAGCCCGCAACCTTTTTAGCACCAGGGTCCGATTTTACGGAAGACAATTTTTCCAGAGAGGGACAGGGAGATGGTTTCAGGATAAAACTCTTCCACCTCAGGGCATCAGGCATTAGATTTTTATAAGGAGTGCACAACCTAGATCCCTTGCACACGAAGTTCACAATAGGGTTCCTGATCCTATGAGAATCTAATGCTGCTGCTGATCTGACAGGATGGGGAGCTCAGACAGTCACGCTCACTCTTCCCTGTGGCTCACCTTCTGCCATGCAGCCCGGTTCCTAATAAGCCACAGGGCTTGGGGACCCCTGACCTAGAGACCACCACTTTCCCTTGTGAATTCAACTACTTCTAAATCCAAAAAGGGTCCAAGAACTCGGTGGTCTATCATTGTTGTTTTTTTTTCTGGTGGGGGGTGGCATAAAGGAACAATATATATTACTTGTGCAATTTAAAAAAAAGCAAAAAAACCCTAGCACCTCTGGCACCTGATTGATCGTATTACGAAGGGACAACTGCACACATCACATGCCTCCTGACAGGATGTAGAAAGAAAGATCCTTGCCAAGAATTCAAACCTGGTTATAATCAGGCCACCAGAGCTAAATGCAGTTTACAGCAAACACAGGGGACATGAGAAGTCACTAAATGACACTTAAGGATACTATTAGTAAAATCCAGAATGTGGATGAGCACTAAAAGACAAAAAGGAATAGGAAAAAAGAAGGTGGAATCCTCCAGACTAGAAGGCTTATTAAACTCACATGTGTAATGAATGGACCCTTATTTGAATAAATCAACTATTTAAAAAAAGTTCATGAAACAATAGAGTGGAGAGAACGTCCTAGATATCTAACAGTAAGAAAATATTAATTTAGGCTCCTTTTTTTTTTTTTTTTATAAAGTCCTTTTAAAGCTAGAATTAGGAACTTAAAGAATCCATGATTATTATTATTCTTTTGTGTGTATGTTTAAAAACTCCCACAATATAAAGAGACAGTCTACAGACTGGAAAAAATGTTTACAAACCATACCTCCAATAAGGGGTTAATATCCAAAATACTTAAGGAACCTAACTGAAAGGTAGTTCTTAAAACACAACCCGATTAAAAAACAGGCAAAGGACTTGAATAGACATTTCTTAAAAGAAGACATACAAATGGACAACAGCTGTATGAAAAATGTTCAACATCACTAATCATCAGGAAAATGCAAATGAAAACCAAACTAAGGTTATCACCTCACACCTGTTTGGCCTTTTTGCTCTGTCACCCAGGCTGGCGTGCAGTGGTGCATTCATGAGTCACTCCAGCCTTCACCTCCCACGCTCAAGTGATCCTCCAACCTCAGTCTCCTAAGTAGCTGGGACTACAGGTATATACCAACATACCTGGTTAATTTTTTTTTTATAGAGGCAAGGTCCCGCTATGTTGCCCAAGCTGGTCTCAATCTCCTGGGCTCAAGCAATCCTCTTGCTTCAACCTCTCGTAGTGCTAGGATTACAGGCAGGGACCACTGTGGCAGGCCACAATGACTATTATCAAAATGATAAAACACAACAAGTGTTGATGAGGATGTGAAAACAACAGAAACTTTGTATACTGTTGATAGGAATATAAATTCCTCAAAAAACTAAAAGTATCAACTACCACATAATCCAACAATCCCATCTCAGGGTGTATAAGGAAATGAATTTTTTTTTTTCAGATGGAATCTTGCTCTGTCACCAGGCTGGAGGGCAGTGGCGCAATCCTGGCTCACTGCAACCTCCGCCTCCTGGGTTCAAGCAATTCTTCTGCCTCAGCCTCCTGAGTAGCTGGGACCACAGGCGCGTGCTAACATGCCTGGCTAATTTTTTTGTATTTTTAGTAGAAACGGGGTTTCACCGTGTTGGCCAGGATGGTCTCGATCTCTTGACCTCAAGATCCACCTACCTCGGCCTCCCAAAGTTCTGGGATTACAGGCGTGAGCCACCGCGCCCAGCCAGGAAATGAAATTTTATGTCAAGAAAGATACCAGCACTTCTATGCTCCCTGAAGCATTATTCACAATAGCCAAGATATGGAAGCAACATAAATGTCCATCAACAGAAGAAAAGAAAAAGAAAATGTGGTATATATACACAACAGAATACCATTTAGCCTTAAAAGAGAAGGCAATTCTTTCAATTGCCACAACATGGGTGAACCTAGAGGATAGTATGTTAAGTGAAATAAGCCAGCCACAGAAAGACAAATACTGCATGATCTCACCCACACATGGAATCTAAATAAGTCCAATGTATACAAGTAAAGAGTAGAAAGGTTACCAGGGGCTAGAGTTCAGGGAGATGTTGATCAAAAGACAAAATTTCAGTTAGGAGGAATAAGTTTTTGAGATTATACTACATGGTGATTATAGCTAATGCCACCTATTATGTATTTCAAAATTGCTAAAGTAAAAATCAAAGGTTCTCTAAAGATGATATGTGGGGCTATGTTAATCAGCTTTGCCAATCATTGTACAATGTATACATATATCAAAATATAATGATGTAACTCATATATACATTTATCATTTGTCAATTAAAATTAAAAAACAAAAAACATGATGAAAAGCTTAAAGCAGGCAGGGCATGGTGGCTCACACCTGTAATCCCAGCGCTTTGCACTTTGGGAGGCCAAAGTGGGTGGATCTCCTGAGGTCAGGAGTGAGAGACCAGCCTGACCAATATGGTGAAACCGTTGTCTCTACTAAAAATACAAAAATTCGCTGGGCTTTGTGGCGTGTGCCTATATTCCCAGCTACTCGGGAGGCTGAGAGAGAAGAATTGTTTGAACCCAGGAGGTGGAGGTTGCAGTGAGCCGAGATCATTCCACTGCATTTCAGCCTGGGCAACAGAGACTACATCTCAAACAAACAAACCAACAAAAACAGCGAGCAAGTCTGTGGCCCTGCCCTCCCAGTTTCCCTGCCAGTTCCCACACAGTATCCATTTGAGCTGGAAATGACCAGCTACAACAGCCTAAAGCATTTTGTATGACTGCTTACCTGTCAATGAACTGATCAATAATGACAATATCGCCGGGCTGAATCTCCTCCCTCAAGGAGCCACAAGCTGTGGTCACTATGACATGTGTACAGCCCTCTTCCTTCAAAGCCCAGATGTTTGCCTGGTAGTTGACCTTTGAAGGCATGATGGTGTGCTGCCTCCCATGCCTAAGGAAGGAGAGAAAAAAACATCAACCTGTGATGAGCACACCACCACCTGTTTTCTCCTAGAGTCTAGAAAAAAAGTGATTCTCTAGCAATAACCACAGACTAACACAAGGGGTCTCCTAGAACCCACTCCAGTGACCAACTAAAACTAATATTTAGGTTCACTGGATTCTGAGAAGCCACTTCTGTCTCAAAAATGTAGAGTGGCAGATAGACCATAGTGTGGTCCCCACTGTCATGTGCTGTATAAAGCACTGGTGAACCTGGGACTTGCATCCAGCCATTAGAAAATGGCGAACATGCTATAAGTCACTCCCATGATTAGGCTCTACCTTGCAAGCATGCACGAGAGATTCTCCTGCTGGCTTCCTGCATGCTTGCAAGGTACAGCCTAACCATGGAGGTGACTTCTAGCACCTCCACCATATCCTAATGGCAAGAAGCAAACTGCTGTCCAGTGCATGGCCTGTGGAGCAGGCCACACGGCAGGGAATGTGAACCACCTCTAGAAGCCAAAGGCCTCCGCCCTGCAACTTCTAGGAACTGAATTCTCCTATAACCACGTGAGCTTAAACAAGGACCTCAGGCTGCAGATGGAGACCCAGTCCTCGAACACGCCTTGCAGGGCCTTGTGCAACCCCGAGCAGATGACCTGCTAAGCTGTGCCAGACTCTTGACCAACAGGAACTGGGAGACGACGTGAGCTCTTTTGAGCTGCTAAATTTGTGGTAATTTGTTATATAACAGTAGAGAACTCGTACATATATCTTGAATAATTTCTAACTATGGGATAAAAATGACTGACTCCTCTGATAAAGAGCAGCACCAGCCTCCTTAAGGAAACAACAATGTAGACACAAGTAACCCACGTCAGGAGCCCTAAGCCCACTTCCCACAGACATATAACTTCTATCAAGAGGTCATTAATGATGCATTGTTTTTCTTTATCATGATAAGAAAGGGGAAAAATGAACAAAACATTTCTCCTTGCAGTTAGAGCTTTGATTTTAGTCGTCTCATCTACTTTCCCAGTCTAAGGGGCAAGGACATGAGATCTTGGATCTCCTAAGTCAATATAACTCCACCCAAAATAATATACTGTAAATAAAGGTTGCTAAGATGTTCTGATTCTGCCAACATATAAAAATTCATACTTGCATCTTTACTCTTTCCAGAATTTAAGTTAAATTTAAATTATCTTTTAGTAGCAACAACCAAAAAGCCTAAAATAACCATACCTTGCAAGGAGGACGCAATCAACATTTTTTATCTTCCCCAAAATTAAGGCATCAGATGGCTGCAGGCAATGGAAAATGATAATTAACTCAGTGATTTAAAAACAGGTATGTAAATTAAAATTGTTCAACCACAATAGGACTCACGGAATCTGAAGAGTCTGAGGATACAACTTAGAGAAGAGGCAAGATCTGATTATCAGTATAATCATTTAATCAATTACTTACTGATCCCTCTGCACACAGATTCACAGAAGTTTACCGTGGGTGTCTGTCTAGGTACCATTTAGTCAGATCTATTTGTAATGAGTACCCCAGGGGACTTTGATGGTAGACCGGTCAAATTTAGGTATGTCAAAGTTATTGGGCAGGTTCAAGAACAGGTGTGAGGGTGAAAGGCAGAACGGGTAAGAAGCCACTGTCATGACATTAAGAACTCAGCACTGGAAATGTCTGCTTGTGTTAAACAGGTCTAAGATGGTTACAGAATGACTTGAGGTAAGGAAGGCTAGAAAGACCTTTACAACAAAGGGGTTTAAGATAATGAACCAAGATGATAGCAGGACTGCGAGGGCACAAGGTCAATTTAAGAATTTAGCTGAAAAGGAGGGTTCGATTGGGACAGCCAGATACAGAGATCTTGTAGAAGGATCACTGGATGTAGCAATACAGAATTAGGAGAATGCAGACACCCTCACCCTGGCCTGGGCTGAGTGACGTGGGCTTGGAGAACAAGCAACCTCTCCTACAAAAGGAAGAGTGTTTTATTTTTAGCTCAGTTATGTATTCAACTAACATCAGGTATGTTCTCATTCCCCAGGACAATTCTCCCCACTCAGAAAATACCACTTGGTTATAATAATTCATCCTATTAGTCATCAACCTGTTCTCTAATTAGTGTGGTGTGACCTATTGGCCCCAAATTAGAAGGTGATTTGAATGCAGATTTGAAAAGTACAGTCGCTGTGTCTGAAATGAGCATCAGGCTTCTAGCAACAGATTTTGATAAGTGATTTACATATTCGGTACCCATCTTCTCAAAACGTCAAAGTCTGGGGCATCCGTCAGACACCTTCCCAGCTGAAGGAACCTAATGGCAGAACTTCTGGCCCTCTCTGCTGGGAGCAGACAACCCTGGGCCGCCAAAACAGAAGCAATATTTTTTTCTTTAATTTAAAAATCAAGCCAGCAAGGAGAAAGGAAAAAGCTAACATGTCTCCTCTAGTTGGATATTAACCTTGCCAAATGGAGTATCCACATATTTTTCAGTTCTTCCTTCTAAAATTTCTGGATCATCCAGGCCTGTTCCACCAATTATTCCAATCTAAGAGAGAAAAAGAGAAGATTATTATATTTGGTAATTTTTTATTAAAAATAAAATTTTAAGCAAGCTCATTTATTTGTATGCTCTTCTCCATTCCTGCCAAGCCCTAGTTATATTTTTAAAATCTGAAAATTACTGAACAACAAATATTTGAAAGTCTTCTATAAAAATCAACAAATATTTGAAGGCCATCTATATTCTAAAAAGAGCCAAAAGGCCACCTTTTTGGACTATATCACATTTACTTCTGACTGAATTACAAGTCAGCAAGTCAGCACAGAGAGGTACTTTAACCAACTCAGGTTAGAAAATCAAACCTAAAAGTAGTCAAATATGGTAGTGGGAAGTACTTTTTGATCAATTTTATTTCTCTGCCAAATGGACTATGGAGTAAAGAATGTTCAGAAGACTGCTGAACATTTGGTAATGATTTCTCCTCACCATTCTATTTGATAAAGAAATGAGAGGTTATCTTTCCTACGCCATTAGAATCATAAAACTAGGAGAGAATGCAGACAGTGGAGACTGAAATAGCATGAAAAGTTATCCTCATATATATTTATGAAATCAATCATATATGTATGCAAATTCATATTTATATACTGTAATTACATATATAGCATGCCCACATATTACTCAGTAAATATATTTATGTAAATAAAAATAAGTAGTTCAAAAGGTAGTTATAAGTTTTTTTTTAAGTCCATGCATTGTGTTGCATTTTTCAGAGATTATATTGAAAATCTTTGAGTTAAAGAAACCTAGCATTACCCTCTGAGAGTTGATCTAATTTGATGATTAAAAAATAGAAACAATAACAATTACAAAAATAAATATTAACTAAACTGTTAAAACTAAAAATTAAGTAACAAATCATTAGGGTAATTTCCTTGGGCTGGTACTTCCTAAAGGAGAAAGTAAATAGTGCAAAGCTAAAGACATGACCCTCTACTAAAAACCTAATTAATGCAAAGTCACCTGAGCATTGTTATTCTTCAATGAAAAGCTTTAAATCCACTGTCACTTGAGTAACTAAATAAAGTAGGCTTCAAGAAAAAATTCCAGAGTTAAGAATTCAGTGAACATCTGAATTAAATAATTTTCAGGTCAGGTTACACAAGTTGAATCCTATCAACACATAAAAAAATGGTTGCCTTTCTGGCTCAGTTTCCTGAAAACAAACAAACAAGAAAATAAGGACAATTTAGTGAGGTTTTTACTGAAGAACTCTGCCTGTCATCCATGACATGATTACGTAATTTCGGACTGTCCGCCACAAATTCCTTAAGTGGCAAAGCCAGGTTTTGATGTTGGCGCCATCTTGTGGAGGTAATTATTAAAACCACAGCAGGTTAACATATTTTTTGTCACCGAACTTAACATTATTGTCAAAGGGTAACCAGTATTATAGTTTTCAAATCAAAATAAGTGTTCACTTAAGTCAATACATTTAAATAATTCCAGTTCAATAGAAAAGATAAAAAATTCATACAGCTTTAGGAAATCCCAATCCTTCCTGAGCCTGGCTTCTGCACCTTATCCTTCACTCCATGGACCTCTGAAGCACCACAGGTTATGAGAAGGCTAAGAAACCATCAAGCCTATGTCTTCACCTGGGACACCAGATATGAACTGCTAACGCTGAAATTACTCTCAGCCGACTCTCTGGGGATTCAGGTACTAGCTTTTTAACTTATCACCATTTTGACTTGGCTCTTTCTGGGTGTTCCCTGAGCCATGCCATCTCAGATTCTGGATTCAACACTGGATGCTCAGGCTCAAATACACAAATCAAGCTGGGCTTTGTTTGGAGCCACCCTCTCAGTTTAGGTGAACTTTCCCAGCATTGTAGCAGTTGTTGAGAAATGCTAAACAGGTTTCCCGCTGAAATTCAGAGCCCCTGAGCTCTCAGCAGCCCCAAGCTTCAGTCTGCACCATTTGGCTGCATGACTGCACTAGGTAGCTGGCAACTCAGCCCTCAGCAAGGAACATGTAGTAGCCCTGGACATGTAAGCAAGAGTGACCACTCTTCTGGAATAATCTGCAGGCAAGTCTATCCAGTCACTTAACTAGCTCCAGTTGTTTACGGAAACCCACATTGTGCAATGGATACGGGGACAAGTGTAGCAACGGAGTCCCGCCATCCCAGGGAACTGGACCTCTAAGATGGAGGCCAGAAGGGGCAAGATGTGGCCAATGTCGCCACCTGCTGGTCTCACAGCAAAGTACAACTGGGATGAAGTATCTAAGCACTGATGACCCAATTTTATCATACTCCCTTGAGTCTCTAAGTTTGAGTCAAGTCAGTACCTGCCTTAGTAACAAAGTAACTGTGTCTGAGCATTGACACGTTACAGGCACTGTGCTAAGTGCTTCAGCAGCCTTACCTTATTTCATCATCACGACCATAAAATGGGCCCTACAGAATGTTACCCGTTTTACAAATGAGGAAAGAGAAGCACAAAAATGAAAAATCTCACCCAAAGGCAAATAATAAGGAGCAAACCTGGGATAGAAATCTAGGTCTTTCAGACCTAACCACTATGATGTGCCATCTCCCAATATACCCTGGAGTCCTTCATAACATCACACCCTACTGGAAAAGTTTTTTGTCTCCATGTTATGAGACAACATGGTCAGAGAGGTCAAGTTCATGACCAAGGTCACAGAACAAGCACAGAAACAGTGACTCTGGGTATATAAGTGAATCATCTCAGAAGGAAGGAAGGCTCTCAACGATCTCATCCATCCTTAGGAAACAACGACAAGATCTTGCCAGCCCTCCTAGCCCAGAAGCATCAGTCCTCAGTCCAGTTAACTCTAGACTGTGTAGGAAATGTGTTCAAGACTTGAGATGGAATTTCTGCCCAGCCAGGACTTATTACACAAGACAGAGTTCTGAAATAAGGAGTCAATCAAGGTCCTTGACAGATTTTAAAAGCTAGTGGTTCATGCCACACTTTTCCACTGGCTAACCACCAAACCAAACTTCTCAAAACTAGAACTTCTGCAGTAATAATAAAGCTATGACATCTGCTTCAGAAACCTAAAGCTGCCCATGCCTACTTACAGTGATCCGAACTACCTGGTGTCTGCAACCATGAGTGGGGTCACCATCTGCCTGCGCTTCCCTGGCCAACTCAATGCCGACTTGCGGAAGCTGGCTGTGAACATGGCCCCATTCCCCCACCTGCACTTCATGTCTGGCTTCGCCCTGCTGACCAGCCAGGACAGCCAGCAGTACTGGACCCTGATGGTACCTGAGCCTACCCGGCAGATGTTTGACGCCAAGAACATGATGGCTGCCTGCAACCTCTGCCGTGGCTGCTACCTAACGGCGGCTGCCATGTTCAGGGGCCACATGTCCATGAAGGAGGTGGACGGGCAAATGCTTAAGGCCCAAAACATGAACAGCAGCTATTTCCTCAGTGTGGAAAGTCACAGACAGTTGTTTTACATTGTGGGTTGGATCTTCCACAATGTAAAAACAGCTGTCTGTGACTTCCCACCCTGAGGGCTAAAGATGTCTGCCCCCTTCACTGGCAATTACACAGCTATGTAGGATTGATCGAGTGCATCTCAGAGCAGTTCACAGGCGTGTTCTGGTGCAAAGTTTTCCTGTACTGGTACATGGGCGAGGGCATGGACGAGATGGCATTCACCGAGGCTGAGAGCAACATGAATGACCTGGTATCTGAGTACTAGCAGTACCAGGAGGCCATGGCTGAGAAGAAAGAGTTTGAGGAGTGAGCCAAGGAGGAGGTGGCCTAGAGCCTTCTGTTACTGTGTAAAGGGTGGAAGTGGTGTGAGCTCTTTATTCAGCATAATCTGTTCTGACAGCCGTGTCTTACTGTATGCGCACTTGCTGTTTTGTGTCTTGACATCACATATTCTAAAGACACCCCAATGAAAGCATTTTCATAGTGAAAAAAAAATTTTGTTCAAGAGCAAATCAATCCAAGGGTCTGACTTCTCTGAGACTGTGAAATCATTTATCCAAATACCAGCTCACCTGGTCAGAATGGTTACTTCTAGCAATGCTGAAAGGGTGCATACTAGCCCCAATTCTATTTCCACTAGTACCTGGCTGCAAGAGATTTTACTAACCCTTCTTAGTCTCAGAAACCACTCATCATCACTTTGAGGTCTGGGCATACTGCTGTAAGGAACCCAGCACTCTATAATGGCATTCTGAAAACACCACGACCGCAAGCAGTGGAGACCAGCTCATGCCAGGGAGACAGACTGCCTCTGAATGCCGCAAGTTCATGATGAGGTATGCGAGCCAGAGTTGGAGCTGGCACAGCCCGATCTGAGCATTGCAGTCTTTTAGCTCAGGCTGCCATAACAATTTTGGCAAGCACAGCAGACAGAAGCCCTCATTAT
Organism: Plecturocebus donacophilus; assembly: GCA_004027715.1. NCBI lineage: Eukaryota > Metazoa > Chordata > Mammalia > Primates > Pitheciidae > Plecturocebus > Plecturocebus donacophilus. The sequence goes on along the minus strand of PVKP010031623.1, from coordinate 11,248 downwards.
TGGGCTGATGTGGCTTTGAGGCCTGTAAGGGCTTTGCAAAATCCCGGAAGCCTAGCTGAATGGGAGACAGCAGTCAACTGTCTCAGGCTGGGAAGACTGTTAAAAAGCTGCAATAGGGTCCACAGGGATAGCTGGGGGCTCCATGTCTGACAAGACACCCCACTCTGTAACCCACCTTTGTAGGTAACGGTTATGGGTGGAACTGTGTCTCCCCTAAGTTCATATGTCGAAGTTCCAACTCTCAGTACCTCTGAATGTGACTGTATTTGCAGATAGTTTTTAAAGAGGTAATTAAGATCAAATGAGGTCATTGGGATGGGTCCTAATACAGTATAGCTCATGCTATGGTTTGAATGTGTTCACCTTCGAAACTCATGTTGAGGCTTGGACCCCAAATGTAGTGATGCTGGAAGGTAGTACCTTTAAGAGGAGTTTGAGCCATGAGCCATGGTAATGATCTACCCCCACATTAAGGGATTAATGCAGTCCCAGGAGAGGGTGTTCTTGCTTTCAATGGGTTGGATTAATTCCAGTAAGAGTGGGTTGTTATAAAGCAAGGTTTGTCTCTCTCTTTTTTATGTTTCCTTTTCGTATCTCCCTGGTTCCCCTTTCATTTCTTTTAAATAAACCTCTTTTCTTAATAAATTACCCTGTCTCAGGTATTTTGTTATAGCAACAGAAAACAGACTAAGAAAACTGTTGTCCTTATAAGAAATTGGGATATAAACACATACAGAGGGAAAACCATGTGAAGAGAAATGGAGAACATTGCCATCTACAAGCCAAGGAGACCGGCCTTACAAGAAATCCACCTCAATCTCACCTGGATCTTGGACTTCTAATCTCCAGAACGGTGAGGAGATAACGTTTGTCACCTAAGACCCCAGCCTGTATTGCTTTGTTATAGCAGTCCTAGTGAACTAATACAGTGACTCTGCATTTTAGTTAGAGAAGCTTGGGTGACCCACGGGCTCAGAACATTTATGTTTCTTATTTGACCAAACTTCCCCTGTCCTAAAGGGCAGACACACCTGAAGACACACTTCATCTGCTGAAATGCCCAGGTATTTTTAAGAGGAGGATTTTCCCTAATGTGTACTGTGTTTCTTAGAGCTTTCCTATGCTTGTGGAACAGCAGCAGGACCCACCAACCCTCCTGAGCCAGCTGCTGGATACTAGGACATTCCCCTTCTTCAGCTTGCAATACCAAAGCCCAAGTCCCAGAGATTCTGGTTAGTTGGGCAAGGCGTAGTTTGTTTTTGAAGCTCCTCAGGTGATTCTAAAGTGCACTTAGAACTGAGCCACCTGCTCTAGAGCCTAGACCACAAATTTCTAAAATGTGGGCTGAGTGTGGTAAGCTGAATAATGCCTGTGCACCAAAGACGTGCTAGCTACATCCTAATTCCCAGAACCAGGGAATATTACCTCAAATATGATTAAATCCAGGGTCTTGAGATGGGGAGATTATCCCAGGTTATCTGGGTGAGACCTAAATGAACTCACAAAGAGGCAAGAAGGTCAAATGTGGAAAAAAGTGATATAACAATAGAAGCAGAGGGAGAGAAAAGGGGACACGATGTGGGGCCATGGGTCAAGAAGTGCTAGTGCCTCCAGAAGCTGACAAAGGCAAGGAAATGGATTTTCCCCATAAGCAGCAGAAACTTAACTCCTCACAGTTCTGGAGGCTAGAAGTCCAGCATCAAGGCGAGACTGGGACTGATTTCTTCCAAGGTCAGTCTCCTTGGCCTGTGGATGGCAGCATTCTCCAGGTATGTGTCTGTCCCAATCTCTTAAAGCATAACAGTTTTCTTAGTCTGTTTTTCTGCTGCTGTAACAGAATACCTGGGACAGGGTAATTTATAAAGAAAAGAGGTTTACTTAGCTCATGGTTCTATAGGTTGAGAAAACTGAAAAAAGCAAGGAAATGGATTTTCTAAGAGGAGCCAGCCCTATAGACATGCTAATTTTAGCCTTGTAAGACTCATTTTGGATTTGTGGACTCCAGAACTGTAAGAGAATACATTGTATGTGGTTTCTTTTTTGAAACAGGGTCTCACGTTGTCACTTAAGCTGGACTGCAATGGTGAAATCTCCACTCATTGCAGCCTCAACCTCCTGGGATCAAGTGATTCTCCTGCCTCAGCCCCCAAGGAGCTGGGACTACAAGTGCACATCACCATGCCTAGCTAATTTTTTTTATTTTTATTTTTTTTGCAGAGATTGGGTTTCACCATGCTGCCCAGGCTGCTCTCGAACTCCTGAGTTCAAGTGATCTACCAACCTCAGCCCTCCAAAGTGCTAGGATTACAGCCATGAGCCACCGCACCCGGCCAAGTTTTATTATTAATCTCCTGGAGTGAAAGCTGGGAAGCTGCTCAGGGGAGCCATGGTATACTGCAGGAGCCCTCCAGAATGTCCTCTATCTGGGTGTCAAAGACTGGTTTGGCCCTCTGTATAGTCAGGAATACCACCTGCCCTTGGCTAATCCTGGAGGAAAATGTCTCCCTGAGGTCCTCTCAGACAGGGGCAGTGTTAATCCCATAGCCTCTGGCTCCTGCTGCCTGTCTCCATGGCTACCCACCAGGTAGTATCCTCACTTTCTGCCTGGACCACCTCTCACTGGAGTGAGTCACAAAAAAAGACTGTTTCAATTACTCTCACTCCAGGTGGCTCCCTCCCTCCCTCTCTCAACCTGCCACCCACTCTGCTCCTACAGCAAAGAGGCTCCTCAGCATCTCAGCCTCTGGCCCCCTAACCAGCAGTATCTGGGAGGAAGGATTATCCTACACTCACCCTCCTTGGCTCCAAGGACTCACCTGTGGTCCTTTACCTCCTACTCTGAAATGATCTACCAGTACCACTATCTTTTTGGTTCTCCAGGTCAAAACCAGAAATTATCCTGTTCTTCCTGCACTCCCCACATCTTACCCATCTCTCTGCTCTGCCTGCAAATTCTATCCCCAATCTGATTATTCCTCACCACCTCCATGGCTGCCACCCTAGACTTCAGCACCAGCATCAAGACTTCTGGCCTGATCTCTTAGCTCTCCCTCCCCACGTCCCCCACAGGCTATTCTGTACAGGGCAGCCAGGGTAATCATTTAAAAATGTAAATCAAATGCTACCTCCTGCTTTTAACCCTTCAACACCTTCCAAAACATTTAAAATAAAATGAAATTTCTTGATCATGGTCTATAAGAATGGTCTTATGAGCTGCATCCACCCAATTCTCACATGTATCTGTGATTTCCATTCCTACCATATTGGGCTCACTTTTGTGAATCCTTGGTTTCCACTGTCCTGACCCCCATCTCTATCCTCATGTCTTCACCTGGATCTTTATCCTTATTTACACTATCAGCTTGTTTAAGTCCATTCAAGCTGCTAAAACAAAATATCTTAAGACTGGGTGGCTTATAAATAGCAGAAATTTCTCACAGTCTGGAGGCTTGGCAAGTCCAAGGTCACAGCAGATTGTGTCTGGTGAAGGCCCATGTTTGGCTCATAGATGGTGTCCTCTAACTTAAAGGAAGGAACAAGACAGCTCTCTAGGGCTTCTTTTGTAAGGGCACTTATTCCATTCATGAGGGCTCTACCTTTATAACCTAATCACCCCCAAAGGCCCATCTCCTAATACAATCACATTGGTGATTAGGTTTCAACATACAGGTTTTGGAGGCAGACTACTGCAGAGCTTAAAATCTACCTCCCTAGGAGTCTTTTCTGATACCCCTTACCCAACTGACTCTTACTGCTGTTTTGCTTTCATGCCAGTTGGTTTTGTATCCTGACTACAATATAAACTTGAAGAAAATAGAGGCCTCACTTATTCAAAGATACATCCTCAGTGTCTGGCAGGTATTCAATAAATATTTTTGAATTGGATTCACCAGTAGATGGCTAGATTTGAATGATATGCCAAATATTATACTGCCAATCCAAAACTCAGTGGAATCTTTCACTTGCATGAGCTAACTGCACCTCTTAAATGGAAAATAAAGATCCATCCCCTGTTCATCTCTCTATTTTAGAAAGAAGAGTACTTGGGCTGACATTAAAGGAGTACCTAGAACTGGGCGGAGTGTGCTACATGTTACTGTATTTAAATCTAGCAACCTCTCAAAGTAGTTATTACTAACTCTAGCCTCACAGCCGAGGACCCTAAGGCTGAGGGGTTTATTTGCTGACGAGAAAGTGATGGCACTGGGATATGAACCTGGGTCTCTTGTCTCTACAGCTTTTTCTTCCCCTTACCACCCTGAGCTGAGCTGCAGCCCCTCCTCTTCCAACTGAACTGTTGTTTCATAAATGACCAGATGAAATGATGGCAGTGAATCAAACCACACACACCACCTGCCAGTGACACCAGTGGGGCTCAGACACACACGTGCCTCCTACACCTAATACTTGGGTGGGATTCAGTGAGGACCAGGAGGTGGCCTGCTTCATGCATGCACTCTGCCTCCCTCTTTAAGATGGACATTCTATAAAGTGCTCATCTTTTACTGTGCATTCAGTCACAAGAAAACAGGGCAGACAGACCACACTTCAGATTTCAGAAATGCCTCACATCTAGTTGGTGAAGTGCCAGGATCTAGGCCCAATTCTGTCATTCTCTAGGTCCAGCTGTCTAATTCTGGACCCCTTAGCTGACCTTTCTGGGCCTTAACTTTACACTCACAAAAGGGGTTTGTGTGGCTATACGATGGTCTTGAAGGAAGACTCCAGCTCCATCATTGTGTAACTTGGGAATAGGACGTGGTTTTCATTAACCTGTTTTGCTCTGGACACTGGCACCTCACATTTTCTATATAGAATGTTGCCTTAGAAGTCTGGGGAATATGGTGTTGGCATCATGGAATCTCAACAGCAAAGCTGTCATCTGTTCTAAACTAAAAGAAAAATCAACAAGCAGTCCTAGCACCATATGTACCTCTTAATTTTATATCCAGAAGCTTGCCAAGACCAAAAATACACATTATTCAATATTTACATCAGGCCTCTGAGAATCACATTGCCCATTCTGCACTTAAATGCATTGCATTAATTTGAAAGGAAAATGTGTGGCAGGGGGAATGCTAACCAGATTAATCACCATCTCTCTGTTTTTAGTGGCACTTTAAGTGTATTCCTATAAGGAGAAGGTGAAAAGTTGTGGCCTAATTACAATAATTTAATAATTGCTGGGGAAAAGATCATTCAAAATTAATCTCATTTCCCTCTTTTAAGCACTACCACTTAATAAGCTTCAACCATGTGCAATACAGACAACATAATTCTAGCCCTCCTGGCAAATTCTGCAGTAAAGTTCTCAGTTTATACATGGGTATCTAAGGGAAGTAACATACTTCACACAAGTTTCATGAAAACCATTTCTGCCATGCCATGAAGACAGGGGCAAGGACTTCTATATATATTTGCTGGATGTAAGATTCCTTTCAAAATGACAAAATAAGTTTCATACATAAGTCTGTCTGCAACACCCTTCACCATTCCTCTCATTTTAAGCGGTTCATTTAAATCTTCAAGGGCTTAATAAACTAATCTGGCTGATTACACATTGACTGCAGAGATTCACTTTCTCCCTGGAAAACTGCAGTCGAGCGTAGGGAACTGAGATGCTTCGAAGAAGACTGCAACCTTCCTATCCCATAGGCCAAAAATTTCTAAAAATCAAATAAGTTAACTGCGTTCTTAGCCAGTAATAAACTGCCTAAAAGAGTTCTTAAGTTTTATCAATTTTTCTTTACGTGCTGTAATTCTCTCTCCGGACACTAACCAGGAGAGAAGTATTAAAACCCCAGGGAAGCCAGTTGCTTCTCTGAGAGCTCGTGCCCTCCTCTGCACAAAGCCTCCCACCGCACAATGATCCCTTGTATCAAGGCCTCGGAGGGCCTAGGGTACAAGGAAATTGAACTCTAACTTGCAAGGCTGCAAAACAAAGCAGTTTCAAGCCAGAGACCTTCAAATGGTGAAGCCCTAAAATGGGACGGCTGTACTTCTTTTCGATGTTTTAAAAAAAGTCTTGGAATCCCTACAGCATTACGCTGCTGGGGAAAAGTTCAGCAGGGAGAAAGCCCACGTTTAGAAGAAAAAGAAGCCGGAAGCAAGCAAAAGAGCAAGTACGCAGTTCTCCCACGTGGGCCTCAGGCAGCGAGCGGAGGCAGAGAGCGGAAGCTGAAGTCCCGCAAGGCACTCAGAGACGGTCACAGAAGCTGCAGGCGCCCAGGCACCTGGGACACCTGCTGGCTCCAGCCGGGTGCCTTTCTTGGAACAAAAGTGGTGCTAGGGAATGCTGGCGGCATGGGCGCAGCTTCTCAACACCCACGACTCCTCTCTCAAAAGGGGTGCCCACCCCCCTGTGGAGTGTGGGTGCAGATGAGCCAAAAGGTGGTGTGTGTGTGAGGGGGTCGTTTGCAAGCATACCCTCTCCTCGCGCGGCAACTGAGTCCTGAGTGCCGCGACCCAGTCCCTCCCGGCCACTGCAGGGGCGCAAGGGCAGGGCGCACGGCCCCCCGAGGCGCGGTCCCCCGGGGCGGAGGCGAGAAGACAGCGGGCAGGGCGGACCGCTGCAGCTGGGAGGGCTCATCTCACCTTCACGACGGTGGTGGTGGTGCTTGAAGCCATGTCTGCACGGGAAAGGAAGCTGCAGTGGGCGAGCACTCGGGACTAAGGGAACCAAGCGAGCCAAAGAGCGGCAGCCGCGCCCGCCTCAGCGCGGGAGTCAGCAGTGCGGAGACGCGGGGCGGGCCCTGGCTCCGCCTCTTCCTCCCCGGGACAGCTGGATTGGCTGCTGTGTGGGATCTCCCCCGCCACCCCTTCCCCAAATCCAAGTTCCCGCGTTCCGCCCCTTTTGCAGACCTTTCCGGTTCTCCAGACGTTTTTTTTTTCATCCGCAGTTACAACTAACGGATAATGATGGTAATGGAGACCATTTGTGGAGCTCTGTATTGTTCCAGACTGTGTGTTTTGCACTTTAAGTGGCCCACTTAACTTTCACAAATACCCTATAAGGAAGAGTAGCACTCCCTGCTTGGCCCAATAGTAGCGGCGTCGGAGGCCTCCGCTGCAAAATCAGGCCCCGCGGCGTTCCAGAGGTTCTTGCAGGAGGGAGGATCCTCACCAGGAGGGAACCGGCGGGCCCCTGAGATTCTCTTGGGCAGTTAACGCGGGGCGGCCGCCGCGGCGGGGACGTGGTTTGCCCTTCGTTCGGCTGCGAACCCACCGGGGGTTTGCGCATTTCCCTTCATTCCTAGAGGACAGAGCTGGGATGGACTTGACCCAAGACGCAGGGATGACGAAAGGGAAATACACAGAACAACGTGCTGCTGGATCATCTTTCTGATTTACGAACTACGATTTACTAATTTTCAGTTTGAGGGGCGGCTCTTAAGGAGTTGAGACCCTGCGCAACTCCTGCTTTACCCGGCAGAGGGCATCTTTAATCCTTTATACACCGCAGCGGCATCCAATACACTGGGATTCAGGATCCAGATTCGGGTCTCAGTCATTCAACACTAGCAGAACACACACACACACACGCCCTTTAAAGGGATGATCTCTCTCTCACACACCTCTCTCTCTTTCACACACACACACACACACACACACACACACACACACACACACACACATCAGCCCTTTAGAGGGATAATCCCTCATTCTCAAAGCCCCCATCCCTTTCCTACTGGGATAATCCAATTTAACCTTCTTGGATGGATTAAGCGCTCTGAGACAAAATCGTGGGTGACCAGGATCTTAAGGGTTGATTCTGAGATATAGAAATACTGCAAATTAGCTTGGAGGTGGGAGGAGGGCCAAGAAAGGAGATGCTTTCCTCTTTCCTTACAGCAACAAAACACGGAAACGAAACACAAGTACAATTTAATTTAAAATACCAGTGTGATGTTAGCCTGGAAATTGCTCATAGAACCTATTTACTTAAACAGTGTATACTTTTCTCCTCTCATTACTATATGCTTTAGGTCTAAATTTTCTCACAATATAAAATTTTCTTTCTTCTGTTACAACCGTGTATTTCTTTTACTTTATAAAATGAAATGGCAAAAGAGGAATAAAAGTAGAATCCGGGTGCTCGTTTGAGAAATAGGAGACTGGGAGTCCTTCGTGGATGAAGAGAATGTAGCTTTCTAGAGGTCTTTCTGCTGATTGCTTGGTTGAGGAGCAGGAAGCCCATCACTCCGAAGTGAACCATTGAGGGCACAGGGATGCCATGGGCCTTATGGCCGCTACCTAAGTAGGGGATCCTAGCCAACTTAAGTGCCTTGATATAACTAGCAAATCCAGTTTCTACTCAGCCCTGCATCTCTGCTAAAAGTTAGACACTGTAACTAAAGCTAGATCCTGTAGTCATAAAATATACCTAGGCATAGGAGTTGGAAACTTGGGGGAGGACCAGGCTGGACTTCTGGACAAAATTTTCTGCCATAACTTGCAGATAAGGGCTCAAACATATGCTCTTGAAAATGTGATGTCTGTGAAGAGAAAATTCTTCTAAAGTTTGAATTTCATATAAACTTCACATGAGACAAAATATTCTACTTTTTATATTTTTCCAACTACTTAAGATTGTAAAAAAGCATTCTCAGTTCAAAGTTGTTCAAAAACAGGTGGAGAGCTGGGTTTGGCTGAAATCGTGGGCCATTGTTTCTGCTCAAGGTAGTGCCTGAATCAGATCACCCCTTGCTACCCAAAGGCCATTGAATGACCCTTGTGCAGGCTTGTAGGACAATGCTTTCTTTAGTACAGTATCTTTGAAAAGGTAGGCAGTACTATTTTTGCCTTATTTCCAAGTTTTGGGTCATGTTTTTTCTTAACAAGCCCTAAAATAAAAGGAAGACAAATTTTTCAATCATCAGTGGTCTCCTTTTTTGATTACTATGTCAATAAGACAAGGAGAGTCTCAAGGGTCTATCTATGAACATAGATGTTGCCCTGCCCTTCTGTTCTTATCCTATAAATCCCCCTCTGTTAACCTGTACCCTTGCTTTTTGGAAGATGTTTATAAAGAACTAGGTCCCCTTACAACAACACTGATTATGAAACAATATAAAGGTTTCAGCAGCATCCCTCCTTTTTGATAATCTCTCATAAATGTCTTCCCAGTTTCTAGGTCCTAGCCACCCAAGTACTGAAATGGTATCACCAATAGCTGAGTATATTGGGTCTTGAGCAATAGTTCTTCAGTGTCCTACAGTTCCCTCTTATTAAACATGTTATTTTTGAAGTCTTCTCCAAACCATTCCAGAATCATCAAATATTCAAGAGGAAGTATTCATGCAAATGCATGGAATGTATTACCTCAGCCAACCGTATCAGCTTTCTCACTGAAGTGTTTTATTTCTGCCCCTGACCAGTGTGTCTGTGCTGGATGAGTACTACAAAATGGGCCCAAGCTGGCTGGTAACCCATCCTCACCTGGAGGTATTAAAGCTGGCAAGTTGTCATGGCTTAAGAAACTCACAGAACTCCCCCCCTACCTTGTAGATATTTGGGCCAAAATAAAAATTCTAAATAATGTGCAAGTGTACTTACAGATCCCCAATTCTATGTGAATCAGATCTTTTTACAAGACACTTGTATCACAGCTACAATAAGTAGGGACATTTTGGCCAGTACTTTTGACATTGGATTACAGTCCCACATTGGAAGCTTAGTGAAAAAAGCTAAACTTATTAGCAAGCAGCCACTCTAGATTTAGCAGAACATGGTTAAAAAAAAAAATCTGTGGGAACAATAAGTAAGCTCATTGTAATAATGACAATAATACATTTTTTAAATTATTGCATCTCTCTCAGCTGGGCATGCCTATGCCAGCATGAGGAACCCAAAGATGCCTGAACTGGTGTAAATTCAGTTTCAAAATCCACAACACCATCATTGTGCAGAGTGTGGTCATTGGGAAGAAAAAAATTAGCCCTAAAGAGACTCAATGCCCTTAATAAAATTGTGTTCAGAGAAACTTTTCCACAGGGAATTGTCAGAATAATCAATTTCTCTTTACCCTGCCCAAGAAGGAAAAAAAAAATGTGCTGAAAAGAAAATAGTGGCCAGTATTTATTAAGATAAGAAGCAAGAGATATACAAATAGGTATCAGGCTGGTTCTAAGGTAACATTCTGAAAAAAATTGAATAGAATTGGGTAAGTGTATAAGAGATTTGTCTGCAATCCAGGTGCTCTTAACACTCTTGATTGTAAATAACTGAACAAAATATTGATCTAAAAAATACAGCTAGCCAGATGCAGTGGCTCATACCTGTAATCTCAGCACTTTGGGAGGCTGAGGCAGGAGTATCACGAGGTCAGGAGTTCGAGACAAGCCTGACCAACATGGTGAAACCCCATCTCTACTAAAAATACAAAAATTAGCGAGGTGTAGTAACGCGTGCCTGTAATCCCAGCTTCTCAGGGGGCTGAGGCAGCAGAATTGCTTAAACCCAGGAGGCAGAGGTTGCAGTGAGCCGTGTTCGCACCACTGCACTCAACAGAGGGAGACTCTGTCTAAAACAAAATCAAAATCAAAAACAAAAACAAACCAGCTATGTTTCTTTACTCTGACTATACAGTATAGACCATGATGATACCACATAAACATCAACATTTTAGTAACTAGAGACGTAGTTTTTTTGTCATAGAAAACCTAATTAACTGAATCTTTCTAAATTTCTTATATTTATTGATTAGTGACTATTACTCTAAAATTTTAAGGAAATGAGAACAAAAAACAAAGAAAAATGTTCCATTCTCAATTATCATAGTGGTAAAACAAAACAAGTAGTATACCACAGGTGAAGAAAATATTACTGAAATCTAATTTTAAAAACGCATTTATTGCAGGTACTTTATAGAGGCAATTACAAGAGATATACCAGCTTTCTCAAAAACTATATCACATTTTAGGTGGCAATTCCTTATAATGACCTTTAATGAAAGTGGAGAGTCCAATTCTAAAGCATAACTTGGCAACTGTGTTTTGGGTTTGTTGTATTTTAGCGAGATAAGTAGATCAGCACCAAGACAAAAGTATAACGAATTGCAGGGTCTTTATTGCCGGTGACCACGGAGGACTCATGTCTCTCCAACCCGTGGCCCCGAGTTGAGGGAGAGCTGGGCTTTTATGCTGTATAACACTTCTTTTGGGGGCTGGGGGAGTTTTCGGAGGGGCTGGGGATCTTTGCAAGCAGGCAGTTTGTACAGAAGCCAAGGTCAGCAGTTAGAGACAGTGAA
>PVKP010031622.1:0-26794 GCA_004027715.1 Plecturocebus donacophilus | reverse complement strand
CCCTGTGTCAGCAGAGGCTTGGAGGAATTTGAGGCCAATTATGATTTAACGATTTATGCTAGGCATCTGAGGCCAGGATTGGTGGCTCAGGCCTGTAATTCCAGCTCTCTGGGAGGCCGAGGTGGGACCATCACTTCAGGCCAGGAGTTCAAGATCATCCTGGGCAACATCGTGAGACTCTGTTTCTACAAAAAAAAAAAAATTGTTTTAATTAGCCTGGCATGGTGGTACATGCCTGTAGTGCCAACTACTCAGGAGGCTGAGGCAGGAGGATTGCTTGAGCCCAGGAGTTTGAGGCTGCAGTGAGCTATAATCATAGCACTTCATTCCAGCCTGAGTGACAGAGCGAGATCCTGTCTAAAAAAACCCAGCAACAACAAAACAAAAACAAAAAGCATCTGTATGTATACAGTATACAGTCAATATGCTCCTCTCTACACGTGCAGTCCAACTTCTCCAAACTGCTATTCCCTTTTCTTCCAGAAATGTCACCCCTATTTCCCTTGGGGAGCCACTCCTTCCCTTCCCAAGGGAAGAGCTTTGTGCTTCAGCTCCAGGAGGGCCTTGACCCAAAACAGAACAAGTAGCCTATCCCAACCCCCAGCCATGGTAGACAGCTCAGGGACAGGCACATGACTCAAGTCAACCCAATGAGAGGCTATTCTGGGGCTTTGGATGAAGCCACTGGGAAAGGGAATTTCCTGGAGGTGTGGAGAAACTGTGTCAGTCTGAGGTTGCTGGTGGCCACTGTGTTACCAAAAAGAAGAGAGAGAAAGACAAATCCAATCCTGATGATGGTGTCATCTCAGCACCTAGAAGCCACCATGCCTGAAGTTGGCTATCCCTTTTAACTTAAGCCAATACATTCCCTTCTTTGATTAAGCCAGTTTGGGTTTGGTTTTTGGTAACTTGTGCCCAAAAGAATCCTGACTAGTCCAGTGTCTTCCTCATCTCAGATTCCAGCACACAGCAGGGGCTCAGCAACTTCTCAGTGAATGAGAAATGGAACATGGAATAATATGCTCCCCAAACTCTGCCTTCAGCAGAGGCCCCCTGGGCCCTCAACTTTAGTCAAAGGAGGCCACAGCTGGATCAAGAGTTCCTTGTGGGTTCAGGGACCACAGCTGAGCAGTTCGACTGTAAGATCAAGAAGACAGCAGAGGGAGGCTTGGGGTCCTAGGTTCCAGCCATCTGAAGCTTGCTCATTACCTAGGCCACACCTGCTAGGCTCTCCTGTGCTCCCCAGATTTTTGCAGGCTCCTTCTGCAGACGGCAGCCCCAGGGAATTGTGAGGGAACAGAGGCCCCCCTTAAAGGAGATGAACCCATGGGTGCTTCAGGCTGAGTCATCAAGAAAACAGCAAGGGCAGATCAGCCCAGCTGAGAGCCAGGAGGCCTGAGTTCAGGGCCCAGCCAGTGTGTACTACTGTATGGCCTCGAGCAAGGCTCTGCTGTTCTCCGGCCTCCATGGTCCTCCCTAAATTCATCCTCCCTACAGCATTCTCATTTTCTCTGTCCCAAGGCCCAGAGAAATTCCCCCTGTTGCCTAAGGTCACACAGCCACTAAGGTGGCCAAGCCAGGATTCAAACACAGGACTATCTGGTTCTCCTCAAAACTGAGGCTGCACAGAGCCCAGGAGATAGGTTTTAAAAAAAAAGGAAAAGATCACAGAGGGATCCAGGCCAGGCTCCACTATTGCTGGTTTTTCCATTCCTGCCTCAGCTTCACAAAGCCCCAGAGGCCCTGGGTTGCTGCCACCCCCACCTGCTTCCAGAAACAAATTAGCATCTCATCAGAGATGTCTTTAATCTTCTCGGCCTTTTCTTCCCTGTGAGCCAAGCGGTGACATTTCTGCTGCCCAGCTCCACTGATCTAAATAAGACCAAGGCCTCCGAGGCTGGCTCTGTGGGTGGAAGAGAGGGGGCTGGAGGCAGACCCTCTTGACTGCTTTTCTGGGCTGGAGGAGGGAGAGGATGAGGGCAGACTCGGGCCATCTATCCATCTCTCCATCCATTTGCACATTCAGCAGATCTTTATTCAGCACTGTCTGTGTGCCAGACGTGGAGGTACAGCCACCAAGACCTCAAGGTACTAATATTCCAGTAAGGAAGACAGGATAAATGACAGATGGAATAGGTAAGTAAAGGATGCAACATGTTGCGAGGTGAAAGCTAAAAGAAATAAATGGAGCAAGTGAGGGGTACTGGAGCACAGAGGTGGATGTTGCCAATTACAAAACCGCTGGTCTCCCCAGAACTCAGACTCTGGACTCTAAAGTCCTTTGTCCAGCAAAAGGACCCCCACAACTCCTGAAAGCAATAGATGATTCCAGAGCAGAGGCAGGGAAAATGCAAGATGAGCAGTTCTTGTAGTCTCGGAAAGTAAAGAAGTGCTAAGAGTCAGTGGGGAAAGCTGGGAGGACACAGGAGCCAGCAGGAGAGGTCTCCCACCAGCCAAATCTGGGACAACTTGAACATCAGAAAAGAATCATCACTACAAAACTGTAGCGATCCATGTGTTCCTACTGATTCCGAAAAGAGAAAATAAAACCTGGGTGGTTCCTTTGGGGGTGGTTAAGATACCACATCATTTTTCTGTGAACAGATACATGAAGGTTAAGAAAGAAGCACCTTTCCCATGTTTCCTGTATACACAGCGTTTTAGGAGGCCCTGATAAGGGAAAGGCATCCTTCAGAGAAGAACCACAGCAAGTAAGTGCTGAAAAAATGACAGAATTGGAAAACCATCTTTTTGCAATCCTAGTGAAATAAAGGATTCCGCACTGCCTCTGTGACAGAGGGACAAGGCAGACAGTCCTTGGACTCCCAGACAGGTCTTAGCGTCACCCAGAGTGGACCTACGTGGCATTATGGGCCCCGGATGGGACGTGGAAGGAAGCTCACAGCATTCCCTGAGATGGATTCTTTCCTGCAAAATTGGACCTGAATCAAATCCAGCTTTAGCCCGATATACCAGTTGGGAGAAAGTACAGTGGGGCAGAAGAATGAATTAAATGAGACCATGAGAACATTCCACAGAAAAATTGACCGCGTTCTCCAACAAACAGTGAGAGTGGGGAGAAAAAGAGGGAAAGGGACTGTTACAGATTAAAAGAGACTTAAGAGACTCATCAACCAAATGCGACAAGGGACTGCACTTGAATCCTGATTTGAATAAACCGATCGTGATGAGACATTTCGGAGACAACCAGGGAAAATTGCACAAAGACTGGGTACGAGATGATATGAAGAAATTATGGTTAATTCTGTTGGGTTGCTGCTGTAGTTGTAATTAGAGTTGAGAAAAGTCTTTATCTGTGGAGATACAGATGAAACCAAAAAAAAATGTCTGTGATTCGCCCTTAAAATGCCTCAGGGGTATTCCTGTGTTATATGTGCTATTTGGAAGTAAATGAAAATTTAAAATATAAAATAAAAGTTAAAAGAGAGAGTCATAAAAGGCCTTCCTAAAAAGGTGACACTTGAAAAAAGGCTGAAAAGAAGGAGAAGATTAAAGTGCTGTGGTGGGCGGGGGCTGGAGGGAGAGTGTGCTCCCGAAGAGGGAGCAGCAAGGGCCTGGAAGGTCCGAGGAAGGGCAGGCAATGCAGGGTCTCCTGAGCATCTGGCTTTTCCTCTGAGGTTGTGGGCATCTTGCCTCTGGCTTTAACACCATCCCTCTGGCTGCTGGAGGGAGAAAGTGGGGAGGAGGGGCGTAGGGGAAGGGCAAAGGCAGGCTGAGCAGGGAGGAACCCTGCACTATGCAGGGGAGTGGTGATAGCCACTGGACCGAAGTAGGGGCAGAGGAGGGAGGAGAGGAGTGGATTCGGGCTTCCTGTGCAGTCGAGCTGCCTTCCTCTGCCAGAGTTCAGCATTTGCAGAGCAGCCACTCTTCTGTCTGGCTTAGCAGCATGAGCTCTGGAGTCAAACATACTAGGCCTCAGTTTCCCCATCGATAATATAAAGGCTGATGACAAAGCACTCAGACTATCAATTGGATGCTCTATGGAGACAAAGCAAGTGAGAACATCCTGCAAACATATCAGGACTGGGCATGTGTCACCAAGAGGGAAGCCACCTTTACTAGGCACCTGCTGTGTACCTGGCACAGAACTCGGGGCTCCACAGTCATCAAGCCTTACTTTATCATAAGGTGATGTCACCTGGCTGCTTATTAGAATTACAGGGGGGCTTAAAAGAACTAGTGCTGGGCTGGGTGCAGTGGTTCACACCTGTAATCCCAGGACTTTGGGAGGCCAAGACTGGTGGATCACAAGGTCAGGAGTTTGAGAAGAGCATGGCCAACATAGTGAAACCCAGTCTCTACTAAAAATACAAAAATTAGCAGGGCATGCAGGCGTGATGGTGGGCACCTGTAGTCCCAGCTACTGAAGAGGCTGAGGCAGGAGATTCACTGGAAACTGGGAGGTGGAAGTTGCAGTGAGCCAAGATCACGCCACTGTACTCCAGCCTGGGCGACAAAGTGAGACTCCATCTCAAAAAACAAACAAACAAAACAAAACAAAAAACTAGTGCTGAATCAGAAACTTGGGGATGTGGAGTCCAGGCAGTGGCCACTTTTTAAGCTTCTCCAGTGATTTTACTGAACCCTGTGGTGGAGAGTCACTGTCACCTTGCTGCCCTATATGGAAGACGGGAACACTGCCATTCAGAGAGGAAAAGTGGTTGCTTCTGCTTCACATGGTGTCCAAGTGGCAGAAGAAGGATTTCCAATAAACTCCTCCACCCCTACCCATCTCCTGCCCTCCACACTCACCAGACCCACTCTTCGGCTCAGGAAGCAGAGGAAACAGTCCCAAGGGAGGCTAAATCCCTGCCAGGGGAAGCAGCTCATCCATCTGATGGCTCCCATACATTCCCGAGCCAAGAAAGAAAATGCCACCAAGCGTTTTCAGTATGGGCTAGGGCGGCTGCCCGACAGGTGCACCCACAGGGCCACTTGCCAAGAAACAGGTGGCATGCCTGTTAATATTCCTGGCACTGTCTTTAAAGAGCAATAATTAGGAGCAAAAGCCTGGGCAGGCACCATTAACAAGTACGCAGATTAAATCGCAGGGCGCGTGGGTGGAGGCATTGGAAATGCTACCATTACAGTCCTCGTGTGCCACAGGGCAGCAGCTCCACCAGGGCTCCTCCTCAAGCCAGGCCACAGTGGTGCCAGTCGCCTCCTCCACTCTGACCCCGGGCTTTCTCCCCATATCTGCAATGTCTCAGGATGGGGATGGCCTGCTGAGGGGGTTCAGAGTCAGACAGTGCTGGATTCAAATCCTAAGCTGCCATCCCTAAAGTCAGTAAGTATAGCATCACCCAGGCACCCAGCAGTGTGCCTGTTTCATGAAAATGACACAAGTCTGGGGTTTGCAAGGGCTCTGTGCATGGGACCTGTCTTAAAATTATGTATCAGGTATTTCTCTTGCAGAGACTCAGTTTCCTCATCTGAAAAATAGGGAAGGGGATAAAAATGAATCATGTTAATGATCACTCTGTGGCAAACGAAGACATTGTTCCCAGCTGCAGAAGCACATTAACTTTCTCCGGCATCCCACCACGTGGGGCCTAATTATGTCGGCTTCATGAATGGGGCGATCAGGCAGGAGGTCAACGTCATGCAGCTTGGAGCCGAGCAGGAGTCTGAATCAGGTGCTGGCCAGGCCCACCGTGGGACTCACCCTCACACTCTAAACACAGATGCGCTTCTTGCTTGGCTCCGTGCAAGCATGTGAGTGGTATGATTCAATACAGCAAACATGGCACCGAGCACAAGGGGCATGGCACAGTCCACGGCCGGGCACCTCGAGCTCCAGAGACCCTGGGTCTCTGTGCCAGGGGATCTGCCCAGCATTTCTGGGGGTTGGGAGGGCTCTTCAGGGTCAGAAATGGGAGGTGGGATCAGGCTCCTGCTCTTCCCTGGGCACCAGCCAGTGAGACCCTCATCTGGGAAACGAAGCAAGAATTAAGTGAAAGGGACAAAGTCTGGTCTGCCCTTGGGCAGAGAGCGTTACATGAGGAGTTCTTGTCCCCTCTGGCAGGTAGGGTAATTGAGAAGGGGAAAAAAAAGCTCAAAGTCACAGAGTCCACTGAAAGCAGAGTCAGGGCTTGAACACCAGTGCTGGGCTCCCAGGGGCTGCTGTTACCACTTAGCAGATGTGCCTGTGGGGCGGGTGGCTAGAGTGGAGCTGGACCTGACCCCCAACCCCGGACCACTGACAGGGTTTCTCAGGCACACGCAAACACAGGAAAAGGCCTCCAGCCTCCACATCGCAACAAGAACCAACCCGCAGGGCTGGGCAGGACCCTGCAGTTCTGGGGACCCTGCCTCCTCTCTCCCTACCTCCCCAACAGATCCCACACCCCAGGTCCCGAAGGTCTGGAGAGGTGGGAGAGCAGGGTTATGCCAGAGGAAGAGAAGGGGCTGTGTGAAATTTGCCCACTCCAGGCCTTGATGTCCTCAGTGTAAGTAGCCAGCAGCACAGCACCGTCCTGGAAAAGTGGGTGTGACAGACCCTTGCAGGGAGCTACGTCCCAGCATCACCCTTCCTGCGGGCAGTCTGCAGGTCTGTATCTCCCACCTGGTCCATAGATAACTGGAAGTCCCCACAGAGGGGCCCTGGAGCTTGCCCTGGCCACCCCGTCACCAGCACAGCCCCCATCCTGCCATGCATTTCACCCCCAAAACTGCCAAGCTCAAGCACAGAGAAAGGAGGGTGCCCGAGGTGATACGGCTTATTCACAGCTTGCTAGTGGCAGGGCCATCTCTGGGTACTGCTTTTTGTGAGCCACAGCACAGGGGCTTCTGGCCCCAGATGAAGAAAGGGAGGAGCACATCCCAGATGTGCCTCAGACAGCCCAGCCTGGCTGCAGGATAGCCAATATCTGTGTGATTTTCTCCAGGTCAGCAGGGTCAATGATCTGGACAAAGTCCCATGACTCTGGCCATTCAAACGAGGCACCGTAGTGTGGGAATCGGGGTCCAGCAGGAAACTAGGTGACAGACCATGAGAGCCACAGGGCTCTTAGACAAGATCACAGAACCATATGACCACAGGGGACTGGGTAATAGCCCATGAGGCCACAGAGCTCCCAAAGATGGGGACGCAGAGCCACACACCACAGGGGACCGGGTGACAGCCCACAAGGGCACACAAAATTGAAATCCTGGAGCCACAGAATGTTAGCTTCAGGAAGCCCCAGATGGTGGCTCCACAACTGCAGGGCATTACGCTCATGGATCCATACCCACCACATTGGGGTCTGGCCACAGGCCATTAGAACCACAGCAGAGAATGCCAGAACTCCAGACAGAAGCCACAGTGGCAAGTGGAGCCAAACCACAGGTCATTAGAGTCAGAGTGGGGACAGAGCAAGGCCATCAACCCCCCAGACCATCCGGGGATCAAAGGGACAGTGTAGGCCATCCGTGTTGCTCACCAAGCAAGATGTGACTCCCCCAAAAGCTCCTTTTCACAGCCCCTGACCCCTCCAATCTTGCCCTTAGCTCCAGAGAGCTCCAATCTTGCCCTGAACCCCAGAAAACTCCCCTTTCCACAGCTTTCAGTTAGAGATGCAGTCACATGGCCACTGTGTGACCTGGGATGATTCTCTGCCCACTCTGGGCCTCAGTTTCTCCACTGTAAAATTAGGAACTTGGCCTTCTGTGAGGCCCTTTCTAATTATTGGAGGTGGGATCCAATAATCAAAGGTAGGGTCAAACTCACCTCCAACAATCTGTGAAATGATCACATTAGTTCTCTCCCTCTCTACAGTCTTCTGTGGCTCCCAAAGGACTCACTTGAACGAATGAACGAATGTGACTTCCCAGTCTTGAGGCATCTTCTTGCTCTTTGCCCTCAGTCCTGCCCCTTGAGGCCAGCTGGAGCATTCCGTAATTCCCCTCAGTTTCCCTTTCAGTTTGTGGCAGATTCTTATGCAACTCACTCAGAAGTGAGGGCAAGGCTAGGGACTCAGACCCAGGACCCTTGGTTCCAAACACCCTTCCAATCAGTTCCTGAGTGCTGGAAAAAATACCTACAAGGAAGAAGAGAGCAAGCCCCCAAGAGGAATCTTGGCTACAAGTCATTCCAAGCCCCCTGCCTCTACAGCATGAGTTCCTGCTCAGTAATGCCAACCATCCCTCATGCCTTCCCTGGGGACCCTGCATGCCTCTGGGCTGCAGTGTCACATGGCATCCCAGGAGTGATGAGAGTCAGCACGAGGTTCAGGCTGATCCCACTGCTCCACGGATAAGGAAAATCAGGGGTGAGAACAAGGTCACCACATACACTGGAGGCTCATCTAGTCCTCAAACAAGGATTTTCATGAGGCCCTGGCAGTGTAAGCATTGATGATGACAGCAGTATAATCCAGTAGCATTTATTCCCGGGCCCAAAGCATTCAACTGTGCCCATCATTCATTCACTTGCTCATGTGCTGGGCAGCTCTCATGCTCAAGCAGTGAATACGGCTTCCAGCACTTACATTCTACTCAGAGAGACAAAGACATGACAAATACGTAATACAACACAGGTTGAAATAAGTGCTTTGAAGAAAAATGAAGTGCGGTGAGATGGTTATGAGGTAGGGGGAGGTCTCTGTGATCAAGTCTTTACACAAATGAAGGGAATGGGGGACCCAATCATGCCCAACAATGCAGATTGCTGAGCCAGGCAAAGAACACAGCCCATGCAAAGGCCCTGGGACAGGACGAGCTTGGTGTGTTTCAGGCCCAGCAAGGAGGCCAGGGCTGGAGCTGAGTGATGGAGGGAGCAGCAGAAAGGATGTTGGGGGTTCCCAGGGGCAGACCACCAAGGGCCAGCTCGGCTGCAGTGAGGACTCTGGGCTTCTTTAGACGGAGGTGGGAGCCATGGGAGGGTGTTAGAAAGAGGAGGGAGTGATCTGACCTAGGTTTTAACAGTATCCCTGCAGCAGCAGGAGAGGGACAGACTGAGGAGGGAGTGAGAGTGAAGGTGGGAATACCACTGAGGAGGCCACTGCAGCCATGCAATTAATAGACGCCGGGGATGCAGACCAGGGCCATGAGAGGCAGCCAGTCGTGGACATGTTTTTTTTTTTTTGAGACAGAGTTTTGCTCTTGTTGCCCAGGCTGGAGTGCAATGGCTCCATCTTGGCTCACTGCAACCTCCACCTCCTGGGTTCAAGCAATTCTCCTGCCTCAGCCTCCCAAGTATCTGGGATTACACGCATGTGCCACCACACCCAGTTAATTTTATATTTTCAGTAGAGATGGCGTTTCTCCGTGTTGGCCAGGCTGGTCTCAAATTTCTTGACCTCAGGTGATCTGCTCGCCTCGGCCTCCCAAAGTGCTGGGATTACAGGCATGAGCCACTGCGCCCAGCCGCAGACACATTTTAAAGAAAAATTAGTGACTCATTACAGACATAAACAGCCCTGTGAGGCCAGGAGAAGTATGTTGACTTTACAGAGGAGAAACCTGAGGCTCAGAGAGGTTAAATCACCTGCCCAGTGTCACACAGCAAGGGAGTGTCACAGCTGGGATTAAAACTCAGGCCATCTGGTTCCAAAGCTTGTGCTCTCTCATTCTGTCATAAGCATCTCCTTAGGACTCATACCTGACTCACGTGGCACAAGCTCTGGGGTCTGAGATTGGAAGTGGACTATCCCTGCCCCCACCACTAGTGTCAGGATCAGCTACAAAGCTAAACTGTAAAGAGGACCAGAAGTATGTCTATGCTGGGGAGAGAGAGAGATGGGATGGGACCCCTGAATACGGGACAGGTGAGAGCAAGGGAGGAAGTAACTAGAGATGTATTCCAGCTTTCAAGGCCTGAATGTGAAGCGCAAGTTCAGCACACCATGAGCACTCGGCAAACAACCCCCACGGGCAGGCCATGCAGTCAGACAACCGAGGGTCCAACCCCGAATCTGCCCTTCGCTAGCTGTGTGGCCCCCGGAGCAGCACTTACCCTCTCCATGCCTCGGCTTCCTCACTTGCTCACTGGGACTGTTGTAGGGATAATACAGGAAAAATGCTGGCCCAGCAGCTAGCAGAGTGATCAACCCAGCTGACAGGCAGCAGCTGGGCCATCAGGATTACCAGGAGGGGCTGCAGTAAGAGCCTTCCCCACTCTGCCCAGATGCCCCTGCCCTGTGGGGCTTTGCCTCCCACCCACTTTCCATCTTCTGTGGTGGACTCGGGGCTTCCTTTCTGTCCGTGATTCAGGAGTGACAGCCAAGACTGAGTTGTGCCTGGATGCCTGGAATTATGACTTCAGGGGAAGAAAATTATTAACATGGTTGCAGAAGGCTGGATTCTTAGAATCGTGCTGTGTCAGAGAAATCTTCTGGTCCAAACTACACCCCACCCATTTTACAGATGGGAAAACAGAGGCCAGGAGAGAGGGCACATTTTCTAAGCCACTGGACCCCTAGGGCCTGGTGCCTAGTCCCCTGCCCTAGGGGAGTCCCGTGGAGGCCTAGGGGATACAAGCAGAGTGATGGGCTTGGCCAGTCAGGATGGTCAGGGCCCTACTGGGCCACGCATTAAAGTTCTGGTTGCCAGATCATGGGAGATCCAGGGGTCCTGGGGGAGAGACTTGGAGACACTGGGTGAGGAGACCTTGGGGAGGCAGTTGCTTCCCAGCCAGTGTGGGGGTGCTGCAGTATTTTAACACCAGCCACACATACACCAGGGCCGGCTGCTTCCTCCACCACCCTCCTCTTGCTGCAATTGCTGCAGCTCCTTTCAGCCTTAGCCTCAGCCTCTGCGCTGCACCCTTTCTATGTGTTTTCCTCTAGAGCCTCACAAGCACCTGGAGAGGTTGCATTTTTAACCTAAAGGACCACCACTTGCCAAAGGGAAGTGACCTGCCTGTGGTCCCACAGCTGGTTTGTGGCAGAGGCAGAAGTTGAGCCAGGCCCTGTTCTGAGCACTTTATGTATATTAACTCATTTAACTCTCACAAAAACCTTTGCATGAGGACTATAATTATCCCCATTTTACAGTGGAGGAAACTGAGGCTCATAGAAGTGACATCTCTTGCTCAAGGTCACCCACTTGGCTAATGGCAGAGCTAAGATTTGAACCTGGGTTGTTTGGCCCCAGAGCCCAAGCAAAGGAAAAGGGGTTTAGGCCAATAGGGTGAAGGTGAGAGGAAGGGTGGGGGACACATTCCCCAGTGGGGAAGGACTTTTGAGACCAGGGGTGTCTAACATTCAATTGTGTGTATGATGAAATCCCTTTTGTCACCTCCTTTCTGCCAGCATCACAGAGCAGTTCCTCTTTGGTCTTGGGAGCATGTGTGTCCCAGCCCGACCCCAGATCAGCCTCTTGCCGACAGAGACAGCCCACCTGGGACAGGGAAATGACCCTTACACTGAAGCAGCAGCAGGAAGTCAGAGCCAAGGGACCAGGAGGGGAGCTGCCCTGGGCACAGTGGAGGATGTCTGGGCCAGCTGGGGCCGGGATCAGGGGTGCTGAGGCCATCAGAGCCTCAGTCAGATTAAAAGCAGAGCTACAGAAAGTGCAGCTGCAGACCCAGTCCTGTCTTTGAACTATTTGTCACTGGACAGCTAGCTAGAGAGCAAGAGTTACGTTTGGAAACAAACATTTGAGAACCGATGGTTAGAAATGATTACAGCAATTTCACACATTGCCACAATATCCAAGTGCCTGATCAGTGGCTTGTATTTTTCATGTCTTTGTTTTTTTAAATTTCATTTTCAATAACTCGTTGTTAGTGTATTTTTCTCAAACGTATCTGTCTCCAATGGATTGAAAGTGAAAAAAATACTGGCCTTCCCCAGATAGCCCGAGAGGCACTGCTTTTACCGGAGCTACCCAGTGGTGAGAAGCTGGCACCCGACCTGATGTGCAATTCAACCTAAAATAAAGCTGTAAAGTAGAAGTTCTGCTTTGAAATGACACGAAACTTTTATGTGGGCTGAAACAGATGTAACTTTTTTTAGATCGGGGTTTCTCAACCTAAGGCAGTATTGACATTTTGGACCAGACAATTCTTTGTGGTGGCGGGGAGCTGTCCTGTGCACTGTAGGGTGTTTGCAGCCTCCCTGTTCCCTCCCACTGGATGCCAGTGGCACATACCCTCTCCCCACGTGTGATGACCTAAAATGTCCCCAGAGATTGCCAAATGTCCCCTGGGGAGAAAAATCATCCCCTGTTGAGAATGGCTGGCTTGGATGTTCTGCTTTTCTGTGTGTGAGAGAGAATGTGTCTAGGAGGGTGTCTGTGCATGCAGGTGTGTGTCTGTGTGCTCCAGGGCATGTGTGTGCTTTATTACAGGCCCATCCTCCTCACTCACATTGCCTGACCCTGTAGGCATCTGTGTTTGCAACCCTGGTGCCACCCATTACTCTTTAGTAGCACCCATCAGTTCTCCCCTCCCTACAGTCAGCCCCACAGAGGAGTCATGGCTGTCACTGAGGAACAGTCTACAAAGGTCGTCATGAAAACCAGGGGACCCTCAGAGCCACTGTCCGTACTGGGTGAAGCTGCCCTCCAATGCCTGCCACCTATCTCTCAGATCCCTACCCACACCTCACTTCCTGAGACGCCAGGGCACAGACAAGATCTCAGCATCTGGACGGAAACTAAGGGTCCAGCCAGAGAAGGGCCTCAGGCCTGAAGAATGACAGCCTGAGGTTAAGCAAGGTGGTCATCAAGAACCAGGAGTCAATAAGAAGCTGAGCGGTCGCCTCGCAGGGGAGCTGGTGGAACAGAGGCTCGCGGTGGGGAACACAGCAGAGTGCAGTTTGTTCAGTCTGCACACATTTGTGCCCTAATCCTGATTCAGGGGACTCTGACTCAGAATAACCTGGGCAGGGTCCCAGGGCCTGTATTTTTAAAGCTCACCAGGTGGTTTGGATACACAGCAAGAGTTGAGAATCCCCTGGGAAGTATGATAAAAATGTAAATTCATGGCAAAACCAAAGTAAGGAGTCTGACAGCACCAAGCATTGCTGAGGGTGTGGAGCAACTGGAACTCTCAGACACCGCTGGTGGTGGTGTAAGGTGGTACAGCTGCTTTGGAGAGGTGTTTGACAGTATCCATTAAAATTTCAAGATATGCATATTCTAAACGATATCTCAATAAAGCCATTAACATATGCATATCCTATGGGCTGGTGATTCCACCTGAAGGTATATACGCAAACAGAAATGTATGCATTTAGATACCATAGCCATGTTTAGGCACCAGAGAGCGCACAGCAGCATTTTCCATAAAAGTCAAAAATTGAAGCAAACTTATAGTCCAACCACAGTAGAAGAGATGAATACAAATGGTAGCATATTCATGCAATGGAACTTTTTTTATTTTTCTAGTTAATGGCAGTTAAAATGCTCCCACTCCATGTATTGGCCACATGAGGTGGTCGTCAAGAGACAAGTTAGAAGGTTATCGCAGGAAGTAGTCTAATAAACACCCGGCAGTACGAGGGGTTCAACATAAGTGAACAAGGCACAAGAGGCCTGTCTCCAGGAAACAGGCCAGTCCCCCACATGGAGCAGGTGACTCCTGTAAGCCTGTGAGGCTCAGCGTTGTCATGTCTGCTCTGGCCTGCGGGAGCTCATGGCCCCGGGAGCCGCAGCCAGCTCAGTGGAGCTGAGCATCCAGTTCCTACTTCTCGCAGAACTTGCCAGTGAAGGAGATGAAGTGAGGAGCACACACCACTCATAATGGACGGGATAGGAGTAGAAGAGGACCACCAGGCCAGCCAGAAGGCCCAGGAAGACCACCTGAAAGATGATCTGGCAGCGTTTCCAGTGCAGGTGAACTTGCCAAAGCTGATGTAGGGTAAGAAGGCAAAGGAGAGGAAGAAGCCATGAGGAACCCCGAGAGGTGGGCAAAGTTGTCAATCCAGGGCAGCGGCCCAACGGTGAAGATGAAGAACACCACAGCCAGCAGCTTGAAGAAGGCATGCCAGGGCCGTGCCAGGATCTGCCACCCCTGGAAGAGCTGGCCAGGATACCAAACTGGGAGCCAGCCAGACCCTCCACTGCACGGTACAGTAGGAAGATGCCACTGGCTAGTTTGTCAGTGACATCATTCAGCAGGTAGATGATGGCTATGTGGTGCCAGCCTGCCAGCTTCTCCAGGTCCCACAGGACAGTCATCTGGAAGCAGATGGATACCAGGCAGTGCAGGATCCTGGCGTGCAGGAGGAGGGACAGCCACAGGCAGTGGAACTGGTCAGGGACCTTGGAGTTGAGGAAAGGCGGGAACCCACACACATCATCCACGCAGTGCACCTGAAAGCAGAGTGTGGCCTTCTCAAGGAATTAGACCCTCATGAAGTCCCAGTACTCCTGGGAGGTGATCTCACAACTGCCCTTGGTGCCAATGCGGCAGGGCCGCCCTGCGATGCCACAGTCCATGTGGAGTAGGTTGGTGTGGTTCCCGGCACTGTTTTTGATGCAGACTGGCTGCCTGGTGATGTCTTCTGACCAATCATGGGGGTCTTCAGAGGAGGACTCATCACATACCCTGGGATCCTGGTGGCAGACAGAGCCAAACTGTCTCTTGTGGCTGGCCAGCTCTGGGGTGCTGGAATGGATGGGCCACTTTATGCACACTGCCAGCATGGATGAGCACTCCTCCTCCGAGGTCTGCACTCAGCCCAACCTGTCGCTGCACATGCAGCAGGCTGAGTGCTTCTCACGATCGCATGCTGCACGAATGAAGCTGTGTACCTGCCGACACTGGCGCGTGCAGGGCGAAAACTTGGCACCCAGGTGGATAAAGGCCTCTGAGCTGGGCCCGATCCAGTTCTCTCGCTGCACATACTTGACGTTCTCGTAGACCCCGCAGCTCCGCAGCTCCGCGTCCACTATTTCATGCTGGGAGAAGCCCATGGGTGCAATGCCATGGATGCATACGGCTAAAATGGTGATAAGCGTGTGCACGAAGGTGACCCAGTAGGTGAAGAAGGGCCTGTGGTCGTCCATGTCCTCGATCACGTGCTTGACGAAGCTGTGGATGCGCTTGCGGTACGTACGGTTGGTAAGCCGTCCCACCATGCCCAATCAGACGGCCACTTCTCCCAGGCGAAGACTTTGCGCACCAGCACCGCGATGCGCTGGCCCCGCAGCGTCCTGGCAGTGCTCACTACCTCCTGTTGGAGCCGCCCCTTGGGCTGCGAGGCTGCGGCGCCCTCCTGCTTCCACCAGCCTCGCTCCAGGGGCAGCATCAGGTGGCTGCGCTCAAGCTCACTGCGGTCCAGGGCCGCTCCGAGCTCCGGTGAGGTCCGCCTGCTCCAGTGTCTTCTCCCAGTCCTTGAGCGCTGCCTCGGATGGGAACTCGAAAACTTCGTCAGGTTTGTGGACAGCGCTTCATGGAGGGTACCTTTCCAGGCAAAGAAGGATATGTCCAGCTCATCAGGGAAATCAATCCAGAAAGCTGGCTGGAGTGAAGCTTCGACGCTGTGCCCAGCACAAGGTGCCATCCATAACCAAGCGGCCTTTCATCAGTGCGGTGGCTGCCGGGAAGCTCATACCGACTCTCGCTTCACCCAAGGGAACTTTACATAACAAATAAAACACTGTGCAACATACAACGAAACGGATGCTTATCACAAATATCATGCTGAGGCCGGGTGAGGAGACTCAACACCTGTAATCCCAGCAGTTTGGGATTACTTTGCCGAGGCAGGTGGATCACGAGGTCAGGAGTTCGAGACCAGTCTGGTCAACATGGAGAAATTCCGTCTCTACTAAAAGTACAAAAATTAGCTGGGCGTGGTGGTGGACGCCTGTAATCCCAGCTGCTCAGGAGGCTGAGGCAGGAGAATTGCTTGAAACTGAAAGGCATAGGTTGCAGTGAGCTGAGACTGGGTCACTGCATTCCAGCCTGGGCAAAAGAGTGAAACTCCATTTCAAAAAAAAAAAGAAAAAAAAAAAACCATCATGCTGAATGAAACAGCTGGACAGTGAAGAATATATGCTGTATTATTCCATTGATAGAAAATTCAAGAACAAGTGAAAACAAATTTCCCTGTGCAGCGATCCACATAAGGTGATAATACCATAAAGAACAGCCAGAGAATTATTTTCAAAAAAGGTCAGGAGGGTGGGTACCTCTGGGTAGAGCAGGAGGGGGGGATACAATTTGGGATGAGCCCATGTGGCAGAATGGGAGGGTCTTCTAAGGGGATGGCAATGTTCTGTTTCTCAACCAGAGTGGTTATAAGAGTATTTACTTTTCATTATTCTTTATGCTGAACCTCTATGTAAACTCACACGTGTATTTTATAATTTTAAGTAAAAGAGGAGAAAAAAGATGCACCTGTGCCACTGCCTGCAATGCTGATTCCTTATGTTTGGGCTGGGGCCTTGGATGAGCATTCTGAATATGCCCTCACCACCCCTAGGTGATTCCAGTTCACAAGGTTCTGGGGCCACACTGGGGTCTAAGATATCTGCTGAGCAAACATGGGGTGAGGAGCCCGGAAGCCAGCCTCAAATGGATGGGTCCCGCCTCTCCACCCATTGCTGGTTTTGAGTGATGTGTGGTACCCGAGGTGGGAGCCCAGCAAGTCCCCCGGCATAGCAGTCGGCCACCCTCAGTGGATGCCAGTCCCCTACAGAATTGTCCTGTAGGATATCCGCTTTAATAGGAGCATGCTGGGCTTACAGAGAGACTCTGGGTGGGAGGGTGGGAGTTCATCGCAAGTCACTGGAATTCCGCAGCTGAGGCTGGCAGCCTAGTGAACCCACCCTGGAGGCCAGGCCCTTTAACACAACAGTGGGGAGGAAGCATCTGAGGGGCTGTCATCAGGGAGGCAGCTGGCATCTACTGGGGCATCTGCTGAAGGCCACCCTGTCTCCCCAGATCTTAAGGGGTGGGCCAGCAGGCAGGAGAAAGGGGGAGCTTCAGGACCATCCTCTGTGTGGAAAGTCACAGAAGACAACAGCTGCATGGAGGCTGTGCTCCCTTATCAGCCAGGACAGGCTTCGGCAGGTAATTCTTGATCCCACCCCACCACCACTTAAGGTGGTGATTTGTTGATCACCTGCTAAATGCAGGCAGCCATGACCAGTGCTGGAAACGGGAGGACCCACCCCTGCTGAGTTCAGGACTGCTGTTATAAAAGGCAGTGAGTGTATCAGAGGTGTGGTGAGAGGGTGTAGCAGGGAGCAGCTCCAGGAGGCTGGGGGCAAGGTCTGGAGATCTGTGGGAATTAACCACACCAGGAGCCCCAGGCAGATAGAAGAGCCTGAGCAGGGTGTGGGGTGGGCTGACAGTGAGCACAGGCTGAGCATTCCACGCAGCCGGCGTGGCTCTTGAAGCTTTCCCGCATTTACTCAGTCCATCCTCAGGATGGCACTGCAATGCAGGTGCTGTGAGTCCCATTCTACAGATGCAGAACTGGGAGGCAGAGGTGAAGTAACCTGCACAAGGTCACACAGTTCATCAGCAGCTAAGGCTGGATTAGAACTCACTGCATTATGCAGCCTCAAATTTTGGCTTGTTTTTCCCCAAGAATGGAAAGGCCAGTGAGCAAGGAGGGCAGGGAGAGGCGAAGGTGAGAGAGGCCTGGTGCTGGGCCATGCTGGGCCTAAGGGCCATGGGGAGAGTTTGAACTTGATCTTCACAGCAGTGGGGAGCCACTGACCATAGAGAGGAAGTAATGATATCAGATATGCTTTTTACAGGTACTCTCCTGCCACGTACAGCCGGACCGTTGGGAACACAGGCCAGTCAACAAACACAGCCTCAATCGTGCAATATTTGCTGAGCACCTCGCGGGCACCGTCTTCTCTCCAGGCCGTAGGTTCCATTTTAACCCCACCATTAGACAGCAAGGACATTTCAAATACCAATGCACAAATTTTACCGATGACCGTAAGGAAGCCCTGTCCGGCACGTACCCCGTCAACCACTAGAACCATGGATTCATCCTCTAAAAAGCACAGTTCAGCCACTTTCAAGTTTTTCTACTTTCAGTCTTGCTCTGTTGAGATAGGTTTCATGAAATCTTTCCTAATTAAAATTTGTAATGAGGATTTGATTCATCCATCCATTTCTTTGCTCGTAGCTCCTATACCAATTGCAGACAACTTCTACCGCTGTGGAGTTCCTTTCCTGCCCATTATTTCCTTCAACTCCAATTCTCTCCCACCAAATTTTTGCAGAATTTGATGTTGGCATGGAGATTGGATTCGTCTGTCAATTTTTAGATCAATAACTATTTTTACTGTGCAGTTTTAGTTGATGCCAGTTTTATTTTGTGTTGATTATTTCTACTAGTGATGTTCATGATGAATTAGATAAGAGACAAATGGTACATGTTTCTTTCTTGGGAAACCGATGAGAAATCAAAACATGTTTGTGAGTCAGAAAAAGAAAAGAAGACAGAAAACCGAGAAAAAGACCCAGAAAGAGACTGATAGAGAGGCAGAGACAGGAAGACACAGAGACAAAGCAGAGAGAGACACATGCACTGATGGTTTGGCTCCCGGCCACTCGGTGGAGTCAAATGACAGTGTCCATCCTAGTGTGGCCCATTGCCCTGCTTCCTCTCCAATCAAAAGCTGGACATCCCCACCTCCAGGCAGTTGCCTCAACCTGGAAGGTCCTTTCCTTCTGGACTCAGCTCAGTGTTGCTCATTCAATTGCTCAGGATAGCTTTATCAACATAAGACAAAAGGTCCCCCAGATGGTGTCCCAACAGACATGACCTCTGGGAAGATACTGACCAACGGACAACACCCCAGGCCCAAGTAAAACCAACTCAGCCCTTGGCCTGGACCCTAGGGTGCATGTGAGGCTGGAGGTCCCACTGGTGAAGTACCTAACAGGGCACTGGCACACAGTGGATGCTTAAATAGTGCCCCTCTGCCCTGATGTCATCATGGTCTCCACCTCAGTGGGCTGGCTAAGGACGGTACAAACCCTCTCAGCTTGGCTTCACTTGCAACAGAACAGTGGCTTCATCCTCGCCCAGGGCCTATGGGGTGAAGAGGATGTGAGCTTAAGGTCTCCCTGGCTCAGTCTTCAGACTGGTGAGGGGTCCTTCTTTGCAGGACAGACCTAGACTCAGATTGAGCAGGGTCTGACTTTGGTTGCTCTTCTCTTCCTGCCATCTCCACTGCATGGAGCTCTGTGTTAAGAAAGCCTCTGAGGCTGAGTCTTTCGGAGGAAGCGTGGTGATCCATGAGCATGGTCATCGGCGAGGCCCGGGGAGCTTGTCTTGTGTTTCCTGCATCTTTAGCTGCCATGCTACAAAGACCAAGAGCACAGAGCGCTGGGTCTGAGCCTTAGCTATACCACTACCAGCCGGTGGCTGTGGGCAAGTCACGTCACCTCTCTGAGCCTCAGTTCTTCATCTGGGAAATAGGAATAAATACCATGATTTATCTCATAGGGTTGTCATGAGGACTAAGTGATGTGGTGCATATGTGGGTGCTAATAAGAATTTATGAAGGGCTGGGCACCATGGCTCATGCCTGTAATCCTAGCGTGTTGGGAGGCTGAGGCGAGAGGATCACCTGAGGTCAGGAGTTCGAGACCACCCTGGCCAACATGGTGAAAGGCCATCTCTACTAAAAATATAAAAATTAGCCAGGTGTGGTGGCAGGCACAGTAGTAATCCTAGCTACTTGGGAGGCTGAGGCAGGAGAATCACTTAAACCTGGGAAGCGGAGG
This sequence comes from Plecturocebus donacophilus, assembly GCA_004027715.1. Lineage (NCBI taxonomy): Eukaryota > Metazoa > Chordata > Mammalia > Primates > Pitheciidae > Plecturocebus > Plecturocebus donacophilus. Next base: position 7,137 of record PVKP010031622.1, on the reverse strand, counting down.
TTGCAGTGAGCCAAGATCATTCCACTGCATTCCAGCCTGGCTGATAGAGACTCTGTCTCCAAAAAAAAAAACAAAAAACGAATTTATGAAGGAATGGGTTTTTTTTCTCCCTTATTTATCAGGTAAGTGAGCAGTGAGGTAGAAGAGTGCTGGTGTGGGCTGGATTATTTTCACATGTGGTAACCCAGGCCAGCTGTTTTCTCTCTCTCTGGCCTTCAATTTTCTCTCCGTAAAGTGAACCTAACAGTTTCTTATAAAAAGCTAAACACATACTTAGCATGCAACCCAGCAATCCCACTCCTAGATATTTAACCAAGAGAAAGGAAACATATATTCCCATGACACTTGCATCTCAGTGTTTAGGGCAGCTTTATCCACAGCACCCCAAACTAGAATCCACACAAATGCCCACCAACAAGTGGATAGATGAACGCACTGAGGTGCACCCACTCCCTGGAAGAACAAGGCACCAACTAGCGCAACCACATGGTGGGTCTCAAAACAGGCTGAGCCAAACAGGCCGGAGACAAAAGACATCTACACTGTGATTAGGTTTATATGAAATTCTTAAAGACAAATCACATACATATCGACAGGAAGATTAGTGGTGGCCTAGGTCTGCTGGGAAGGTTCTAATTGTACCTTGATTGGGTTGGTGGCTTCACAAATGTATACGCTAGTCAAAATGTACTAAACGTACAGTAAAAATGAGTGTGTTTTATTGTATATACATTAGACGTCAACAAAGTTAATTTTTTTAAAATGTCCCTGCAACAACCTTCCTGCAAACTCTCCAGGGCTCGTGTGTGATCAGATGGGAGGAAGAGCATGCAGCAACTTTGTCAGGTGGGAAAGCACTTCACAGGTGGGAGGCATTGTAGTAACTTCTACGGCTGGTACTGAAAACAGCAACCACAGCCCAACAATGCAGGTTCCACTGAGAATCTCCTACCAAGGTGAAAACACTGCAGCCCTGGAGTCAGCCCCAAAAAGGCTGGTGTTGTCTCCCACCTTCACAACCCGCTCTGCCACCTGCCTGGGGCAAAGTGGCCTTCCTACTCAAGCTTCTGTTTCTGGAACATTCCTCTCAGCTTGGCTCTGGGCTGAACATGAGGTATGACATCAACCTCAGTCAATTTCTCCAGTATCCCATTGACCATGAGACCAGGGCAGAGAGGAGCAGCCTCCCTGGGGCTCACAGTTCTGCAGCAGCAGAAGTAGCCAGAACCCCACATCCTTCCACACCATTCCTGGGCTGGCCTGTGGACTGTACTCAGTGCCATACGGGGTGGTAGGGTGAAGCTGTCCATCACATGGGTAACAGGTTCCCTCCGTGGCTCTCGTGGCAATAGTCCAGCAACCTCTCTTTTCAGCATAGAGGCTGATGGCTAAGTCACTGCATGCCAGGGCACTCAGAACTACTGTGTCTAACATGGGACTCCACGTTGGTCCCTGTGGGGCAGGGGCTGGATCTGGTCACCTCCACACGCTAGCACCCAGAGCAGGTGCTAAGCCAACCCTGATTTACAAGTGGTCCATGGAGACCACATCATGTCAAGTCATGGTGGCCCCAGAACGTTCTCCTCCCTCCCCCTCTGCTAAGGCCCCATGGCCTCTTCTGCCCTTCCCTCAGTGGTTTCTCCCAGCTTCAGGTGGAAAGGGGACCACACATCTTTAAATTGCCTCATGGTATTGGATAAGCCACTTTCCTTCCCTGTAATGGTTCATTTATGCGTCAACTTGGCCAGGCTGGGCTAGGCACAATGGTGCACACCTGTAATCCCAGCACTTTAGGAAGCCGAGGCACAAGGATCATTTGAGCTCAGGAGTTCCAGACCAGCCTAGGCAACATAGTGAGACTTTATCTCTACAGAAAAATTTAAAAAATTAGCCAGGTGTGGTGGCCCATGCCTGTACTTCCAACTTGAGAGACTGAGGCAGGAGGATCACTTGAGCCCAGGAGTTTGAGGCTGCAGTGAGCTGCGATCACACCACTGCACCCCGTGCACTCCAGCCTGGGCCACAGAACAAGACCCTGTCTTCAAAACAAAACGAAACAAACAAAAAAACCAAAACCGAAACCGCAAAACTTGGCCAGGTTTTAGTGCCCAGTTGTTTGGTCAAACATGAGTCTGGATGTGGCTGTGAAGGTATTTTTTAGATGCGATTACATTTAAATCAACAGACATTTGAGTAAAGCATTTTACCCTCCACAGTGGGGGTGGGCCTGATGCAATCAGTAGTGAAATTAAGAGCAAAGACTGAGAATCTCTAAAGAAGAAGGAATGGCCTTCAAGGCTGTAACCCAGAGATCCTGCTTGAGCTTGCCTGGGCTGCCCAGCAGATTTCTGAATGCCAGCTCCACAACTCTACATAGACATGATAGATGAATGGATAGACAGATGATAGATAGATGGATGTGCGGATAGATGGATAGACAGATGTTTGGACGGATGGATGGATGGATTGGTGGTTGGGTGGGTGGGTGGATGGATGGAACTATTGGTTCTTTCTCTGGAAAACTCTGACTAATACACTCTTGGAGCCCCACCCTCCTCATCCAAATGAACTGAGGCCCCCACAGTGGACATCAGTTGTTTCTGCCTATCTAGCATTCAGACTTCCTTTTGGTAACAGCACCCTGATTTTGCTCTGGGGAAACCCCCTCCCCAACCCCCTGTCCATGTGGTTCACAGGGCTGACACTGCTTCCAAGAGAGGCATAAGCCAGGTTTATCCAATCAGAGCAGTCCTTTCTCCAGGCCACAGTGACTGGCTGAGGGACAAGCACATGACCCCACACTGTCCAATGGGAGACAGCCCCAGGACTTTTGCTGGAGCCGTCTGCATGTTATTTTTCCACTGGAAGGTAGAATAATGAGTCTGGAGAGCCTGCCCAAAGCAAAGCCAACAGCCCAGAGAAAGAGAGAGGTGAAAGATGGGAAGACCAAGCTCTGATGTTGTCCTGTGAGTCCTGGATGCAGCAGCCCTTCCTGAAGCTGATATGAGCATTGAAGGTCTGTTTCTCACCTGGGCAAGTTGGGAATGGGTTTCTGCCACTTATAACCTAGCACTGCCTGCCTGCTACTGCCTTCTTGGAAAGACGTGAGAAGGAACAGGTGGTCGTGGCTCAGCTGATAGAGTTTGGCCTGGCCTCTGTTTTGGATGCTGGTGTTTGCAAGCTTGGAAGCAGAGCTGAGGAGTAGGGCAACACAGGAAAGACTGTGAGAGAGGGATAAGTAGTGGGAAAAGGAATCCAGCAGCAGGGCTGCGCGGGAGACGGACTGGGGGAGAAAGAGATGCCGGTCACGGAGCATGATGTGTTGCTTGTCATCACTCAGGGACTCCTCAGGAAAGCCACAGTTATACTCCCCACAGGGTATGAGAGTTTTACAGCTCCACCTCCATGCAAATGTGCAAATACTTGGTATTGTTAAAGTTTCTAATGTCAGCCCTCCTGGCAGGTATCCCCTGTGATTTTAATTTCCATTTTCCTCATGTGAGAAGCCGTTGGGCACCTTTTCATGCATTTACTGGCCACTTGGATCACTGCTCAGGTCACTAGCCCTATTTTCTATTAAGTTGTCTATCTTCTTCTATAGTATTTAAATACAGCTGCAAGATAGACACAAGGTGAGACCAGGGGCCACCGGCAGGAGTTAAGCACATCTGGATGGATCTAAAGGGGGTCTTTGCACAAATCACCAAGTCTTTCTAGCTTGGATGTTTTTGGAGTCTTTGGCCTTCACTCCTAGATTACAGGAAGGATTAAAGCAGGACGTCTGGAGAAGGGAGGAAGGGAAGCCCCACAGATATCTGCTTCATGTCCAGAGTCGCTTCACCTCACTGCGCTGCAGCCACCCTGGCCTTCCCTGAACATACCAAGTGTGTTTGCACCTCAGGGCCTTTGTGTTTGTGCATGCAGTTCCTTGCAGGGCTGGCTCCTTCTCATCATTCAAGAAGTCTTCCCTGAGCATCTCAGCTGAGAGCAAGTCTCTCTCCCTCTCTATCCCCTGATTCTGCTTCATTTATTTTTCACTCCATGACCTAATTAGCATGCACATCTATTTGTTGACGTGGTGCTTGGCTGGCTTGCCCATTCAAATTTAAGATCCATCAGGGCAAAGTCCTAATCTCTGCCGTGTTCACCACTGGGTCCCCAGGGCCTAACACAGTGCCTGGCGCACAGTAGCTGCTCAGTAAACATTTGTTGAGCGAATGAGTGAACAAGTCTTAACAACAACCCTATTAAGTAGGTACTGACTATGTACTCATTTCCCAGATGAAGACACTGAGACTCAGAGAAGCTGGGTAACCGGTGTAAGGTCTCAGAGCAAGTGGCTGAGCAGTGGTGGAACCCAGGTCTTTCTGACTCCACAGGTTGCCCTTGCTCCCCTACCCTTCTCCAGCTTTCTTTTGGCTCTGGGGGTGGCAGTTCCATGAATTCTTACCCTGTCTTATAACTGGGTTTCCTCGCTCATGGATGAGTTGGGTGAGAGTGGCAGGAGAGACTGATTGCAGTGGCAGGGGGGACTTGGGAGCTGGGAGCCCTGTGATGAGGCCAGTGCACGAACTGGATGCAGGGCAGGTTTACAAACCTAGGCCCACCTCAGTGGTCAAACCATGAGAGATGTCTCAAGAGATGTCCTGAAAGTCTCCTAGTCCAACCCCCAGCCAGAACAGGAACCCTTTTGACAGTAACCCTGATGGGGGCCCACCACTCCCAGGGCAGCCCAGTCTAGTCTTGTCCAACTTCAAGGGGAGCAAAAGCCACTTGGGCCTTCCTTGACCAGAGCTCGGCTGGGAGGCTGGGAAGCTGGGAGGCTGGGTGCCCGGGAGGCTGGGTGGCCGGGAGGCTGGGAGGCTGGGAGGCCGGGAGGCTGGGAGGCCGGGAGAGAAAGCCCAGTGCCTCCTAACTGGGAATTCTGAGCGCTGCTGGAAGTGTGGCAAGAAATTAGGTTAAAGGAAGAATAATCGGCTCATTAACCCCCTTGCCAGACTCTACATGCTCACAGAGGCCTGCTTCTAAGCTATGCTGCTGACTGTCACTGCCTTCTGGGACCTGAGTGGAGTGGTACAAGTGAGATATTTTATTTGTGTGTCGTGCATATTTATTAGGAAGAGGTAAATAAATTAGCTGCCTGCCGTCTGCAACCACCAGTGCACGCCAAGTTCCTTCCCTCCTCCTCCACCTTGGGAGGAGCCACAGCAGCAAAGCCCAAAACTTGTGAAAAGGAGGGGCTTCTCTCTAGTTGGATTTCCTCCTTAGTTTGAGCAGCCCTAGAATTAGAGTTTTTCCAAGAGGAAATGGATGCCAGTTACTATCCTAGGCCACTTGCCAATATCTGATCTTCTCAGCAACCCTGAAAGGCGGGCATATTGCCATCCACATTTTATAGACAAAGATACTGCAGCTCAGAGAGGTCAGGTCACTTGCCCAGGGTCACACAGCAGGTGAGGGGAGTAGCTCAGCTCAAGTCACAGAGGCCCAGGGACTTCTGTCCCAAGCCAGAGAGAAAGGCTGGACCAGGAGGAAACTGCGTTCTTGCTCTGGCACTAGTTGCTGTGGGGTCCAGGCTGGTCCCGTAACTCTCTTGACCCTTCTCTGTTGAAAGGGAAAATAAAACTCAACAGAACAGACTCCATGTGGGGCTGTGTGGAGAATCAAGTCACCATTCATCCAAATCCTGAGCGTCCTTCAAGCCCACTCCCACTGTGGAGGCTCTTGACTCTGTGAAGGGCCACACGACCCCCAGGCTTGCTGTGTGACTGTGCCTATCAGTGGGCCTCCTGGAGCCTCAGTCTCCTCCTCTGTTGTGTGGAGGGGAAGGGATGCTGGCTGCAAGGAAGAGGATTTCGCTGTGTGGAAATCCTTGTAAAACACATGACCAGTGGGAGGTGGACAGCAGGCTGGGACCATACACTGTGGACAGAGGAGGGGTGACAGAATGCCCGATGGTGCTGCAAAGCCCAGAGGGGGCCATGACTTACCCAGGCTTGCACAGCAATTAATGCTGTTGGGAGCCCCAGAACACCTGCCTCCCAGACTGCAGAGAAGGATCCCAGAGCACTGAGCCTAGATCTGACTCGTTTATGGAGCACCATACATCTCCCCTGGAATCACTCCTGCCCACAGCCCATAGGCCTTGCCTCACTGCCTCACTGCCTCTGCCTCCCTACAGGATCTTTTCATTAAATTAAGTGCAGAATCCAACGTGATTGCTGTTGCTTTTCCCCAAGGGGCCACCTGCCACCTCTTTCCAGGATGTCTGCGGGGCCAGGACTGAGGCAAGGCACTCACATACTACCAAAGGAATATTATGGAGATTTCAATATAAAATATTATTTTTAAAGGTGTTTGATTTAATATCTTTGGACCTGATGTTAGTGAGCCCCCATGGGGCCCACACAGCCTCCCTATAGCTCTGGGAGGTAAAAAATGGCCCATTTCACACATAAGGGACAGATCAGAGTAGATACAGGCCCATTAGGCCCCCACTTCTGGGACTGAGGCAGCTGGAGGGGAGGCCCCCAGGGTCTAATGCCTGGGACCAAGGCAGCAGGAGGTGAAAAGGACTGCAGCTGTGCAGAGCCACCTTGTCCTCGGGTGACAACTGTCAGAGGAAACAGGCGTGAGCTGCAAGGAGGAGGCAGGCTGGGCTTGAAGGAGGCCAGAGAGCAGCTCCAGTGAGCAAACCTCAGCCCCCTAGCTTCCTTCAGTAGGAATATCCACAGCTACTCAACCAAGCACCCACTGCATACCAGGCACTGACCATTCATGCTGGCTCATTTAACTCTCACCACCTCTCCAGCAGAAAGGTACCATTATTATTCCATTTTACAGATGAGGAAATGGAGGGTCCCTTCAGCCTAAAGACGACAGTCAGAGGGGACAGCAGGTACACAGTCCCGGGAATGAGAAATCGAGTCCCACGTCAGCCCACCACTTAAAGCACAGCAAAGGTTTCCCATGATGCTCAGAAGAAACCCAAATTCTTTCCCTTGGCCCAGTGCCCCTGCTGACCCCTCTGCCCTTACCCCATTTCACTCTCCAGCTCTCTCACGGCACGGCAGCTACACTGGCCTCTGTTCTTCGAACACACCAGGCACACTCTTGCCCCAGGACCTTTGCTCCTGC
>PVKP010031621.1:0-26795 GCA_004027715.1 Plecturocebus donacophilus | reverse complement strand
AGGTAAATTTTATTATCACCAAGACATGCATTCTACCCTCTGGCCTCACCTTCCTCCTCTCTCTCTACCCTGTCCCCATCCTCACCTCCAAGGGAAAGAAAAGAAGTCATCAAAGCAGGCTTTTCCCGCTAGCTCTTGATGGCATGTGGCCAAGACAACAGCAGCCCAAGGCACCCTCAGCAATCAAGAACAACCCACAGGTCCCTAGATCCCTTTACTTAATCAGTGCCTTCCAGTTTGTTTGGTTCCTTTTCCATCCACCCCCAAGGATCTCCCCCTGGTCTCCCCTTTCCTCCTCCCTAAGCCTTTTTCCATCGACAATACCCCACACAAGTCCCACACCCAAAAGACACTGGCCGGGGAGTGGGTAGGAGGGTGGCTTTCCCAGGAACATAACCTTGGTGTGCAATCAGTTATAACCACAACCCCAGGGTGTGAACAACCTTCCCTCTCCCCTCTCTAGCTCATAGGGCATAGCAGGAGCTTGATAAATGAGACACAATTAATTGGAGCTGTTAAGGCAGCAGGGAGGGGCCGAGTGCCTCCCCTCAGAAGGCAAACAGAGAAAAATTACATGCCACAGAAACCTCTGAACACAGAAATTGCAACATAAACAACAAACAATATCTGGCTCATTGGCAGGGAAGAGTCAAGATAATTGCCCCCAGCCCACCCCACCCCTGAGATCACCTGGCCTAGGGGATTCCATGCCCCACTGAAGGTCAGAATCAACTGAGAGGCCCCACTCCATGCCTACTGGCTCTGTTGCCCTCTGCCTGGAGCCCAGGAATCAGTCTTTTTTAAAAGACACACCTAGCCGGGCACCGTGGCTCATGTCTGTAATCCCAGCACTTTGGTAGAAGGAGGCAGGCAGATCACAAGGTCAGGAGATGGAGACCAACCTGGCTAACATGGTGAAACACTATCTCTACTAAAAATACAAAAAATTAGCCAGGCGTGGTGGCACATGCCTGTAGTCCCAGCTACTCAGGAGGCTGAGTCAGGAGAATCGCTCGAACCCAGGAGGCAGAGGTTGCAGTGAGCTGAGATCATGCCACTGCACTCCAGCTTAAGTGACAGAGCGAGACTCCATCCAAAAAAAAGACACACTCCAGGTATTTCTAAAACAGCTAATTTGGGAAACAATGAATCTAGTAGATTCCCCTGCCTCCTGGCAGGAGAGCTGAAACTCAATGACGGTAGCTAGAAAGATGTACCCTTTTTGGGGTGAGCTTGTCTTTGGGGATTTGGGATGGTCATTAAGACTCTAGGATATACTGATGATATATGCTGCAATGTGGATGAACCTCACAAACCATATGCTAAGTGAAAGAAGCCAGACACAAGAGGTCACATATGGCATGACACCACTTATACGAAATGTCCTGAATAGGTAAATCCATAGGGACAGAAAGCGGATTAGTGGTTACCAGAGACTGGTAGATTGGAGAGAAGGGAATCACTGCTTAATGGGTAAGGGAGGGTTATTTCAGAGTGATCGAAATGTTTTGGAAATCATGGTGGCAAAACATTGTGACTATATTAAACCCACTGAACTGTTTACTTTAAAACGTCGAATTTTACGTAATATGAAATACGCCTAAATTTTTTAAAGGCCTCTATGACCTATAAACAACATTACACTCCTCAAGTGCTAATCAAGAACCTAGGAGCTTCCACTCTTAAGAAGTGCTCCTTTTATCTCATCCCGAGCCCTCATGCTACCAAAATATGCAGCTAGAATGAGTCATAGAGGAGGCAGGCTGGGGACTGGGTCTCTGGCCAAACCAATCCTTCAAAGCACTGTCAGTGGCATCTGCAGAGCCACAGCACCCGCACGGGCCTCCCTGCCCCAGCTGGAGAAATGGCTGCAGGCCCAAGACTAGCATCCACTGCCAGCTCACAACAGTGGACGCCACCCACACCTTGATGCCTCGGCATCTTCATCAAACACGTCCATATCACCCCACACATGTTGTCTCTCTCTCAGTCCCCCTGCATGCCCTGGCAGCCCAGAGAGGCAAAATGATGTGCCTCCTATTATTCAGAGTAAGGGGAAGAACCTGCTACCACCCAGTCCTCAAGTTCTGAGTTGTTCTAAATAGAGGGGAGGAAGTCCATGGCTTGGATGAAGGTACTGATTACTCATGCGTTCACCTACCGATGAAGTAGGCACTGATGCCTGCTAGGTACCAGGCACCCTGTAGGCTCTTTAATCATTTCTTACCTATGAGCGCACACAGAACACTTCTGGGAGAAATTAGGATTTCAAGTCTGAGCCAATGATGAGAAGTTTCCAATAAAACCACCAAAATCTGCATCGTTGTTGAGGCTTATGTGGAAGGTGGGTGCCTTGAGTAGAATAAGTCACAGGTACCCTTTCCACATCACCTCTTTCAAATTGGTCAAACCCAAAGATCAGGATGTCCTAGAATCCTACAGCGTGCAGTCCTCACAACTCCTACACAGCTTCCTTCCAGAACATGGTACAAGGAGGACAAATAAGGCAGTCTGATTCATTTCTCTGCTTCACTAGCCGTGAAATACAAAGAAACATTTTTAAAATTCCACCATATAGCATAAAATAAATATCCTGTCCTTCAACTGTGAGGACAGAAGGAACCAGTAACTCCCCTGATCTATATGACGAAACTGAGGAAACTGAAGACAGCCTCCTGTGGCCCAGGGAGAACGAGGTTTTCCCAAACCATCCCTTTGCATGGCCTAAATGTTAGGTATGCAAATTGCCTCTCGCTGTCCCCTTTCAAGACTGTGTTCTCACTATATTTAGCAAGCTTATTATCTTCCCTGGACTCCTCACCTCAGAAGGAGAACTGAAATCTAGTTTACGAGCCTTCCCAGAAGAGAGGCCCAGTTCATGGAATCTCAGCTCACTCACTTGACTTTTGAGTTTGCTCAAGATGCTTCACCCACAAAACTCCTGAACTACTTTGCTGATGAATTCAGGCTGCCCATTTTACAGATGAGGACACAAGGAGAGAATGACCTTGGACTAGAACTTAGTGTTCACTACTATCTCCTTCACTGGAGCCGTGACCATTCTGTAGAGAAAACCATATATATGCTCTTTTTCTTTCTCTTTGCTAAAAGGATGACAATCATAATCTCACTGCCTTATAACATCAGCTTTAGAGAGGCTTATTTTCCTTTCTGATTGATCCTTGGCAGGGAGAATCTATCACTGCTTACCTCTGTGTGCCACTCTGTCCTGGTAAACCCACTTTGTCATTGAGCAAATGTGCTGTGCTGTTCTGGGAGGAGCTCCCTACTAAAAAGAAACTGTGGAAAAGTCTTTCTCATGAACATAATATCACCCTTTAATTTACCAGTTGGTAAGAAAAAGAGGAAAATATCAAAGCCAGAAGGAACCTCAGAGAACGTTTAAACCAAATGCTACATTTTGCAAATGAGATGAAGCTCAGAGACAGACTTTAAGGCAATGTGGTGGTCCTCACTGCCTTCAAACACAGGGCCCCAGTGCATGGAACACAGTCAGAGTGAGCACAGCAAGCACCCCCGCAAGACAGCATACACTAAGCCAGGACTTGCCTTATGTGAGGACTTCCCTGAGCCCAAAGCCATTTCTCACAGCACTTCAGGATGGTTCCAGACCACCGACTTTCCCTCTGCAGCCTCACCATAAATAGCCCCTCACCTTGTTCAGTCAATAAGTATTTATCAAGCGCTTACTATATACTAGATGCTATACTAGGTATCAGGAAAATGGCAGACTCACATCTGTAATCCCAGCACTTTGGGAGGCCAAGGCAGGTGAGTCCTTCGAGCCCAGGAATTCAAGACCTGCCTAGGCAACACGGCAAAACCCCATCTCTACAAAAAATACAAAAATTAGATGGGCATGGTGGCACATGTCTGTAGTCCCAGCTACTACGGAGTCTGAGATGGGAAGATCACTTGTGCCCAAGAGGTCAAGGCTGCAGTGAGCTATGATTGTACCACTGCACTCCAGCCTGAGTGACAGAGCAAGACCCTGTCTCAAAAAATAAAAAAGGAAGAAAATAACATGCTTCTAGGTCCTACCACATAAGCTCTGAATATAGTAGGGAAAACATGCATTAAACAACTAATTCCAGGAAAGGATGATTGAATTACTCTTGTTACACAGTAATTCAGGGGCTCCCTGAATTATTAACCTAACCTCATGTTGGGGAGAGAGTGAGGCTTCACTGAAGACCTGACCTACATGTTGACACCATAAGGATGAAGAGGGAGGAGTTAGGGAAACAGGACGGAGAGGTGAGGCAGAGAACAGAGATTCAGACCTAAGGGAGGGCAGAACAAAAGCCAGGAATGAGAAAGGCCTTGGGATTTGCTGTGTTCGAAAAGTTACAAGATCAGTGTGGCCAGGAGAAAGTGGAATTATATGAGATATCTAGCTTTTAAAGGTGGAGAAAAAGAAATTGCAAAAAAAGCTGTGGATTCCTGCCTGATTTCAAAGATTTCATTAGATTACTTAGGAGAGACAAATGTGACTGCATAAATCTGAAACAAGTTAGCAGGTTGGTTTGAGTATTGTTCTCTCCCATTTACCACCTGTCTAACTATGGATAAGTCACTTCACCTTTTCAAGCTTTAAGATACTCACCTCTTAAATGAGATAAATAATCATTCCTATCTTCCCCATTTTTCAAGATTTTCGTAGGCCTCAAATGAGATGCAACCCATGGATGTCATTTCATAAACTTCAACATACTAAAACATCATTTCTTTTCATTACCAAATGGCTCTCGACCAAAATAAGCCATTCCTCACAAAACAGCTCCACATAAAACATTAATATTAGCGTAAGGCCTAAGAGCAAGCGATGACATATATAAAATGACAAAACACTGCATGCCTGAGTCAAGCTAGGAGCTCATGCCCAAGTGAAACTCACAGGCAGTTTTCTTGATTCCTGGCCAAACTTGGAGACCTGGGGAAGCCCTAGGAAACCCAACCTCCAGGTCCCAAGGCTCTAGCACAGAGGTAACACTGTTTTCTAGCACTTCCCTAACCCCAAGGAGAAAGCATTTGAACATTACATACCAGAACTGAAGGTCTCTAGACCCTACCAGTGGCTTCTTCACCACCCTGTGAGAGAAGCTATCAACAAGGCTAATGGAGAAGGGGGGAGTGCATTAAACCCAACAGCTCGGCCAATTTCTCAGTAATAGGAGATGCCCTCTGGGCTACCAGGAGGTGAGGCAACAGGCGGATGCCCACAGGCACTGGTCTGCTAGCTGAACTCCCCCAGCTCTGTTCGGATAGCTCTTTCACCTCTAGCCAGCATTCCACATCCACTCCTTCATTTTTCTCCTCTAGAGATTCAAGGCCTTGTGTCTGCAGTAACCACTCCCCACACCCCTCACCACCACCACCAACAGCACATCTTGCCAAATTCAGCAAACCACGTGCACAGTTAACTGTAAGATTTTTTTTTTTAACCACTCAGAGAATTTCAGGGAACTAAATATACACAGATGAGGTAAGTCATAGGTACAGAGTCTCAGGTTACTCAATTAATTGGGCACAGGTTTAAAACATGCAAGTCCTTCCAAACACTCCCAGTTCACGAGCCACTCACCCCACTGTGCTCCGTTCCCACTCCCTGCCATCTCGGGCTCCTTGGCTGAGATCCTTGGGCAGGCCAGCACTGGACTTTCTTCCCAGGTCTCTAGGGCAGAGACATGTGGAACTGTCTCATCTGTGTCTCCTGGGCTAATAGACAAATGGGGTCCTTAACTATCTGGGACCCTAACCCTATAGCTTGATATCTCACAGGCACCTATTAAAGTCTTCCCAGCCACAGTCCCCAAGCTAGCCTTTCTCCCCAGGTGACTCCTAACCCAGGGACCCCCAGGCTCAACCAGATCATACCAGCTTTTCCAATGCCTCTGGGCACAGAGACTTCCTAAGAGTTAAAAATTTCATCATAATGCTACACCTCAGCTCACCAGCCCACCAAAGTCAGAAGGAACTCATCTCAGTATCCCTAAAATATTAAAATTCCAACTGCGGGCCCATCCATTGATTCACTCCCACATGTGTTTCACGTAAAATTCACCGTAGCCATCTTTCCCCAGGGTTTCTACTCAACAAGCTAGTCTCTCTTCTAAATAATAGAGGTCACATCAGTTACCTTCTTCATTTAAAAACCTCCCAAAAAAGGGGGGAGATTATAAACAACATATTGGCCTTACACCGCACAAAATGCAGTTGGTATAGGTACATCTTTTTATTGCCCTTGTCAGCCACTCAGATTTGGGATATAATCACATCAGCCTGCCTTTCTGAGAATTCGTAGCTGTGTTTTGAATCTAATTCAGGGGACTGGAGATAAATCATTGTGAAGGGTCCTGATTTTGCAAGCTAAGAGCCTGCAGCAGCAGCAACAGCAATGGCACGCTAAGTTAAAAGGTCAGCCAGGAAGAGGGGGAGGTTTATATGCAAAGATGAAGACCACACGCCTGTACTGTTTGTCTTCATGCCAATTCGGAGGGTTGAAGGGAAGAAAGACAGACCCAGCTACATCAAGGTAAGTCAACAAGAGCACAGGAAGCAAAGGGCAGGGCAGGGAGATGGCCCCACTGTTAAGGCACTGTTTACATCTTTATTGCTAAACAGAATGTGCAGGGTCTGCTCTCCACCTTAGCAAAGCCTGACACAAGTGCAGTGTTTGCGCAAGGCCAGATGAGAAGTAAAGCCACAGAGGTTTGGTTCACCCTGTGAATAGCCAGCCTTCATTGTCTAAGTGACTAATGGAAGGAGGCAACTGTGCAGAGGCATGCTCCAGAAACAACCACTGGATTCGCATGGCCCTCCACAGTCCCCTGCTGAGTTCCTACCTCGGAAATAAGGGCCACTGTCTCCTGACACTCAACTTGGCAGTCAGCAGCCACCAACATCTAGAGTCTAGACTCGAGCCCTCCACTCTTGCTTTTACTCCCCCTGTTTGCAATTCGTACATGAGCCGGTCTTTGCAGGAACATCTCTCTTGGGTGAAGCCGAGGTTGCCTACAGCGGGAAGAAGAGGCATCATCAAAGCTTGTGCTGTCTGTATGGTAGCCAAAAGCCACATGTGGCTATGTCAACTTTAAATTTGTTAAAATTAAATGAAAGATGCTTCAAACCTCAGTCACACTTGCCACATTTCACCTGCTCAGTGGCAGGATCTGGCTAGTGGACATGGTGAACAGCACAGATAGAGAACATCATCATCACAGAAAGATCTATCCAACAGTGCCACACTGGAGGGTCCGGGATGTGGCCAGGAAGACAGGATCTTCCAGCTCTTGGCTAGTAGCAGGGCTACGGGCATGGATGTTACCCTTATAATAAACAATTACCCAGTGGATAACAGACCTTTGTAATTATTTTTTAACACACTATTGTACTTGTGATTGTTATGCAGTCCTATCTTTATGGAACCCACCATAAAATGCACAAAGCATTGGTCATGTTGCAGTTAAAAAAACTGAGCGTCTCACAATAACATAGGAGGAAACCCAAATCTTGATCTTGCTCAGCAGCCCACCCTGCCTTTTCTGGGTTTTAGCTTCATCAGCCACTTCAGTGCTTGAAGGCAGCCCATGCCACTTCTTCGAAGGCCCAGGGTTCACAGGTCGATAAACCAATAAATTAGGTCGAAATTAACTGTGGCTCATTTTAAATTGAGGGAAATTGATTTTTGCATGTACGTGGCCGGACTGACTATACCATCTGCCAATGGAGTCTGGCATACCTAGAAAATGCATAGGAAGGTCCCACACTCATCAACAAAGAGAACACCTCACCCCCACAGCCCAGACCACCTCTGGAGAAATACTAATCCCTGAATATTCAAACCAAAAATGTAGTGAGCTCTCTTTTACTTTCCATCTAATTTATTGAAATCCAAATAAATGGGGAAAAGGTCAATGTAATGCCCCCAGGTTTTAATACATTTTTATGCATTTAATACATTTTTATCAACTCTCAAATTATCTGTCTCTGAATTATTGTCGAAAATTCTGAACTCCAAATGGTCTTTCCCTGAACACATTTATGCCAGCCATTTCTCTTATCAATAGATCAAAGAATGCAAATTCATTTTAATATTCACCTAAGCAAAACTTAATTAGGAAGATAAACGAATGCTTTTTAGAAAAAGACTAACTAAATACATAGTAAAAGCAAATAGATTATTTTCTGGATTACCTGCTCTCCAGATTATATAAGACTGCCCCTGTGTCCCTCCGTTACAGTGTGTGGAACAAAGCTGGCTCCATCTATCTCTGCCCTGGGATTCAACAATGACACTACAAAGATGGCTGTCATCTCTAAGGAGGAACAGACCAAAATTTGACAATGAAATGTTCCTACAACATCCATATTTATGCTTCGGGATGTTCGTTGCTATAAGTATCTGCCTTGTGGATCCCAAGTCTCAAAGCAATTTATTAAGCATACCACTAACTTCATTTCACAGAAGATAGAGAAAACATTCTTGGAAAGAACACAAATTAAAATCAAGATCCATGATCACTGCATTCTGATGCTCTTACAGGCCTGGACTCCACATCTCAAGGGAACTATGCTCCAGCATCTCCCCAAGTTACAAGAGGGTTACGTCTACCCAAGTTACGAGAGGGTTACGTAAGGCTGCTCACCTGTTCTGCGAGAACCCTTGAAGTGAAAGGAGAATGAGGTTTTTCTCACCTGGCCTGGACAAAAAGTCATCATCTATTTTATATGATGACACTTCACGTAATTTTCTAACGATTCAACATCATAATATCACAAATATAATTTAGAGCTAATCTCATTATTCAGGATACCAGGGGCTACCGATAACAGGAAGCCACTTATAATTCAAGTTTCAAATCTTATGTACATACATGTTGTACATGCATAGACTATTTCTGGAAGGATACACAAAAAACTGAAACAATAGATGCCACCTGGAAAGTAGCTCTGGGTAAACAGGGCAGGAGAGGGAAGGAAATTTACTTGTCACTACATACTCTTTTGTACAAATTTTGTTTTGTAAATGTGTATTACCTAATGTAATGGCTTTTTATTTCATTCCTTGACATTCCACCTCCTAACCCATCTCTCCAACCCCTTTCCTCCATTCCTTCCACCTCTCAAAGCCTCCACCTTCAGTGCCTCTAACCATGCAAGCTATTTATGAACTAAACAGCAGCCAGAGACTGGGCATTGAACTCCCTAAGAGTGGGACCAGGAAGAGTTTTCCAAGGTCACATCCCTTATTGAGCCAACTCAAGGCTCCAAGCAACTCTCCAGCTACACAGAAGTCAACCTGAAATGGCACATTCTTTGCCTTCTCATCTTATTCTGGAAGCATACAGGTCAAACATCCCAACTTCAGAATCAACCAGCCAATTCTTTCCCAAGCAACTGTATCATGCAAGAATCTACTCAAAACAGATCTAAAGCTAAATGGTATTCTACCCCCAAAGGAGGCTCTTTGTCCCAGGGCCTTATGCTGTAATAGACACTTTATTTTCAGTCTCAAATCAGGACACTGAATACTCCCTGGCCTCTAAAATGTAGGAATTATGAAAAGAGAGCTTGTTGGAAGGAAAATAAACCTGTAAATCCTGTTAGGCTTTGTGCTTCATTCCAAAGGATTTTTCCTCAAAACAGTACCATTAGCATAAACCAGAATGATAGCCCTAAAAGGGAGGATTCTATCAAATAGAATCCAAGCTCTTCATTCAAAATAACTCCCATGAAGCATAGGAAAATAGGGGCTCCACTATCTATAGGCCATGCCGCTTCCATCCTCACTACTGAGTGAGGCAACTCATTTTCACTATCCATGTGTGAGTTCACTGCATTCCTCCTTATAAATACCTTTCATAAAATGTGAATGTGCTTCCTACCCTCCAGGCCTCTCTTCTTCCAGGTGCACAGTCGTCCACAAATACTCATTAAGGGCCTCCTAAGTGCCAGGGAAACACAAGAGAACCTGATCCATGCCCTCAAGGAGCAAATAGGAAGATGAGACAGTTGAGCAATTCTAACACAAAGCAGTAAGTGCTGCAACCAAGCTCAGAAGAACTCTTCCCACTGTAGCCTGAGAATACCAAGAGGTATTCCCTGGATGTTAAAGAATGGGATAAGAGCATTCCAGGCAAGGACAAGCGTAGGGGCAAATCATTTCAGGCAGAGTAAAAAGCAGGCATGATGCTGCAGAGAGATGGAGCTTCCATGAAATCAGGAGGAAATTCAGTGTGGCATAAATTAGGGAATCCCTCTTCTTGGACTTGGCCTTTTTAAGAAGGGGCTCAACTTCTAAACTTTGAACATGGGCAGAAAAGTGCTGATATCTGCTAGCAAATTATTTTCGCCACTACAACCACATTTCGGTATCATAAATGTGCCTTTAAGTAATCATGGCAGAAGACAGTCTCCCCACCGTACAGAAACTGAGGAGAAAAATGGTCAAAATAACTAAGCTTCATTTACGCAAGAGGTTAGCAAAGCCGAGGAAAAAGAACTGATATTGACTCCAGCATAGGGCATCTGTCAGATGCAAGCGTTCCCCTGAGAAAGCCTTCCTTTCTCTTCTTCCTGAAGCTAGTGGCCTTAACCTCACCTCTAAGGCTGCTTCCTTCAGGCAGCTTCTGCTTCCAGCCCTAATCTGTGCTGCCAGTGTCCTCTTAACCTCACTCAAAGGTCAGAGGGCAAGAAGCTGGACAGTGTCTGAGCCCACCACCCCTTATCTCTCCATCTCTGATGCGCTGCATGTCACACAGCCTGTTAACACATCATTCTAGAGTTGTGGCTGGTTTCTTGTGACCATGTTTCCTGGTTCCCTTCCTGATACATTTACATGCCTGTATCTGCATCTGCTTGCTCTCCTCCTTGAATTGCAAATTTCCTGAAAGCGGGAATGGAATTTTATTTCCCACCCCATTGCACCTCCATAGAACCACACTCCAGTCAAGCAGTACTGTTGGAAAACATCACAGTTCCTTAGGTTTAAACGTTGAAGGGGAAAGCAGTGAGTACAAAGTGGAACTTGGCTTAAGGCTAAAAGTAGAAGGCCATATAATTTATTGTCACATCTTGACACTTTTGAGAGTGAAGGTGGTGCCATTCATAACCAGCAGAGACAACTTAGAAACCAGGTCTGACCCAGGGAAACACAGAGGCAATGGTCATCCTTGCTAGAAAGATCATTCCAAATAGATGTCAGTTACTCCAGAGTTCCAAGAGGGGCACCTCAAGCCCCTTCAGTCACCAACCTGTGCTTGCATTCTCAAAGGTTTGCACCAGATAGAACTTGTGGCAGAAAGCCCAGTCAGGGGAAGTTCTTCCTTTTATCTGACTCAAATCCTTACAGATTCAAATAATCTCACTTCTTATTAACCTCAGATTAAGAGGGAACAATGGCATAGGAAGACAGCCACAGAGAAGAAAAATCTCACCCTTGCATCCTCACCCTCCTCATTAGGCATTCCTCATTATGAGTTTGACTGCTAGTTCTCCAACTTTTAGCTGAACCAAACTCAATCTGGCTGGCCCAGAAACTCAAAAGCCCAGGGTTTTGGAGTCACTCCCAATGAGAACAGAGTTATCTCTAACTTGCTCCACATTTCCCTGAAGCTTTTCAAACCAAACCCAAGGAAGAAACGGCACCTATACGCGTATTTTTGAAACCATAAAGCTTTCCCTTCAACCTAAACTAAAACTTCAGGGGACCTGAGCACTGGGAGGGATTGTCTCCCACCAGCCCCCAACTTGCAGTCCCCAGAGTGCCGATTCAAGAGCACAGCAGAGCTGGGCTGACTGGGGAGGTCCAAGGAACAAGTGGGCCGCTGCTCCTCCTTCTCCCACCCGCCCTCAGCCCCATGCTGGTGTCGCTGTTGAGAGCAAGGATCTTGCTGACTTCTTTTCGTTAATTTAAAAAAAAAAAGTTTCATGTAGGGGTGGGGATGGGGGACAAGGATTTGGGCCCAAGAGGAACTGGGCATGAACATGCAGGTTCCTGCAGCCTGTGCCCACCAGCAGTTGCATGGCCTGGGGCACACATTCTTGCCCAGGGACCGATAGTGGAGGGAAGTCCAATGCTCCCACCCAGTCACCACCATCCCCCCCTTTCATGTCAGATATATTTGATTTTAGAAAGGAGGTATTTAAGCAGCATTGCATAAAGACAGGGTGACTGTAATCAACCAAAGGTCACTGAGACAATGCAGACAAAAACTACAGAGCAGGCAACCTTCCCGGTATGACCTTGGACTAGTCACTTCACCATTCCAAGCTTCAGTCTCTTCATCAACAATATGACACAACAGGGTGATATGTTTATAAGGTTCGTCCTAAATCCAAGGTTTGAACATTTAACTCTATATATTTCCTGAAGAAATAGCTAAAGTGAAATTAGTGAAGAAAGGCAGAACTCAGGCTAATCGTTTATTAATAATTTCTACTTTAAAAGGAACAAATTGACTCTGGAAAACAAGTGTATTTACCACCTCTGCGGGTCCTACTTTTTCTCCCCCACCGACCTTATACTTTTGCTGATGTCAACCTTAACTGCAGGACTGGGAGTCTCATGAGGCAATAACATCGTCAAATTAATTTTGCCAGTGCTGATACTAACCTACAAACTCCATCTGCAATTCCTCGCAGTAAGTCTGACCATAAAAGTGAAATTCACATTACTTATGATCTAATAAACCCATTGCCTGGATAGAAATAAATCACTTACAGAATAATAATGCCCACCACATTTCCTGCAGTGATTTCAAATCCCCAAGAGCCATGAGGGGTATTCCTCACCAAAATAAAGTTATCTCGAAGGGAGTGGGAGAGTCAGTATCTTGAAGGGTGGGGAAGAAGATATGGAGAGAATCTCACTCCCTCACCAAAAATTAAAAATTAAAAATTCAGCCCTTACACACGCGCACACACACACACACACACACCTCTTGTCTGTACAGAGATAGTCAAGCTTTCAGGTTTGCCCACCTTTATTGTGCTAATAATGCTAAGTGTGGAAACCCCCTCCTTGTGCTGTTCTGTGTAAGTGTACCGCAACTGCAGGGTGCTCGCCTCCACTGCCAACTGATGATACACTAAAGAAAGCCCGTTTTTCATCCAGATGTAAAATGAAGCTGCACCTCTCCTATACCTGCCGAAAACTACATCGGTCTGCATACACCCTGGGGTAACACGCGCTGCATCCTGCGAGTTACCTGGAATACGTTTGCTAAATCGACAGGAAGAAGGAAAGAGCAATGCGATTCAAGTGCTGACGGTTGTACTCATGAGAAGGAAAAAAACAAATGCAAGCCGGGAAGTCCCCCGTGGTGCCTGCACCTAGGAGGCGACTGCAACGGATGGATGCGGGGGTGAGGAAGTGCAGGGAGAGGAAAAAACTGGAGGGAGGCGGGCTGCAAAACTGCTCACCTGTCCGTACACCTTGATGGGCTCGGGCTGCAGGGCAGCGCTCCGTCTCCTCCGGAGCGGCTTCTGGTCCGCGCGGCTCGCCCCCCTGGCATCCCCGCGCGCCCACAGCCTCAGCTCGCGCGGGCCGCCCTGCACCACGAGGAAGCCCCGGTCCTGGGGCAAGGGCGCGCGGCCGCCGTGCAGCCTCTGCGTCCAGACTTCGCTGAGAGCTCCGGGCGGCAGCAGCGCGACCAGGGTGAATAGGAAGGGGAGTCGCGACTCCCTCCTGCTGCTCCGTGTCGCCATGTTCGGGCGAACGCTACTGCAGGTGGCGCCGCCGCCAGGAGAGAATGCGCAACGCGAGGCTGGGAGAGCCGCTGGGCCGGGGCCGCGCGCGCCGCTCCCGGGGCTCCAGGCTGCCAGCGCCGCTCCGGGCCGCCCCGCTGCGCCCGCCGCCGCTGCCGCCAGGTCCCGCTCGGTTCGGCGCGGCGCCGTCACGTGTGAGGCTCGCAGCGCGTCCCCTTCGCGCACTTTCTCCGCTCGGCGGCCTCAGCGGCGACTCCGGCCCCTCCCTGACGCGGGGATGGGGAAGTTAAGGCAGCGCGCGCCGGCGAGGGTGCGTCCCCTTCCCCGGCGGGCACACCTCCTTGTTCTCCCTGCAGGAATAAAGAGTTGCGTGAGGCTCGCTCGTTTTCTCTGGAGTTAGTTGCCTCCTGTATAGGGTCGTGTCGAGGTCGTCCTAAGCCGTGGCCACGCTCCTGACTGCACAGCCCCCAGTCTCGCCACACGACGAACTCCCCCCGGGCCCAGGCTTTATCCCCACATTCAGGGGAGAGCCCAGAGCCGCAGAATTAGCTCCGAGAACGCAGTCGACAAGTAAGAGTCCCGATGAACCCGCTCCATTGGGAAACAGTTTTTCAGCTATTCTGCGCACCAAAACGTATTTGCAGGGGCCACAGCAAAAACTACCCTTGATCAAGCTACGTGCCCTCGCCTAAAGCACAGCAAATAAACATCCTGCACAGAGGCAGTAAAAACAAGGGTACGTCTGACAAAGAACGCGCCACACCTGGACAGTTATTACACAGCTATACAAGGTGTGCTTGCACGCATGCATGAATACCTGTGGGTGGCACAGGGCCCCAGCGGCGGCTTGCTTATGATCCCTTCAAGGTTACCAAGCACTGAGCCACCCTGCCTCAGCAATAAAATAGGCACATCTATCAGTCCCTTCAACCCACAGCCAGGAGCTGGGCAAACACCCACAGAGGAGGGGGACACACTTTAACCCTAAATTCAGCTTGAACAGCCAAACTCTTTTAACTCTAAATTCAGCTTGAAGAGCCAAACTCTCTGAACCACATGAGATAAAACTTCTGCCATGGAACTGCTAAGGTACGCCCAATGAAATTTTTTTTTTTTTTTTTTTTTTGCAGGTTAGTGGGAGCAACCAAGGTCTATGTACTACTGCAACCCTTCCTATTTCATTTTATGTTTCACTGCCCTCTGGACCCAGATCCTGGTTTTTGATAAGAATAAAGACACAGAGAGCAGGGCTGAAGGGGATGCCTTTTATAGTTGCATATAAGCTGCTGTTTAGGGGAAGGAGAGATGGTCAGTTCAATTTTCCAAAAGCGTGCCTCATCTCCAACAAGCCACGGTAGCCTGATTCCTACCCCTGCCCACTCTGGTGCTTTTCGGTTAGCTTAGCAAAGCCCCCTTCTCTACCCAGGACCACCACTGACAACCTGCCAGAGGGAAGCGAACTTGCCTCACCTTCCTGAAGCTAGCATTTAACCACCCTACCCCCCCCCGTGCCAGACTTGCTGGGGACCTCAGCCTCAGTCTCCCACCTCCTCCACAGCCGATTTTCTTCCCAAGTCAGGTGATGTCTTTCTGTCCATCTCAACATAATTACAGAACCATCCAGTTCTCCCCACCAAGCAAATCATGCATCCTCTATGTTAACTACTCTGCTTTATTACACATGGTATACAGGTATCAAAATATCACACTGCGCCCAGTGTGATATTATTGGGGTGCTTTCAATCCTGCACCCCAACTTTGATGTCATTTCAGAGG
Source organism: Plecturocebus donacophilus (assembly GCA_004027715.1). Taxonomy (NCBI): domain Eukaryota; kingdom Metazoa; phylum Chordata; class Mammalia; order Primates; family Pitheciidae; genus Plecturocebus; species Plecturocebus donacophilus. The sequence goes on along the minus strand of PVKP010031621.1, from coordinate 11,288 downwards.
GATGGAGGAAGTGGTAGCTTGTTTACAACCCAGAGCTGGTTTTGAAGCTGAGAGGAATGCCTCACTCATATTGTGCAATTCAGCTCTAACTCAGATATATAATATGTATATGTCTATATTTACTATTTACATATATATGTCTCTTAAAAATAATAATTCAAACAATCATGCATCCTCCTAAGTGTGGATTTGAAGATGGGGATCTGTTTGCCCACACAGACTGCTGGCTTAAGGTTCAGATGGCAATTTGCACAGAAGGATTAGTAGAGCAGGGCCAGCTACTTGCTCATTTTGATTGTGATTTGCAACTTGGATGCTGGAGAACTAGCAAGAATATTCAAACATGGTTAATTTGCTCCTTGCAAGCCCTCCTATCTAATCATTATCTACATTCTAAACCATTCTCAGGTGGATAATTAGCAACCCCCAAGACTGTGCCTGCTGCACAACTACAGGGCACAGTGGAAGACACACTGAATTTTGAGTCAGAAAGTTGACTTTCTAGCTATGGGGACTTGGCCAAACCTCCCCAGAGCTTCAGTTTTCTCATCTGTAAAATAGGGATGTTAATACCTACCAATCTCACAGGACTGCTGAGAGTATCAGATGAGGTAAGTGTATGAAATAGCTGTGCAAATTTGTATAAAGACCTCCAGCGAGAAATCGTGCATGCAGGTGGCATTAGAGACAGATTCTAGTTATGGCTTTGGAACCAAGTTATTATGTGTTTTTTTTTTTTTTTTTTTTTTTTTGTCTTGATCATCTTGCCACTCTGGACATTGATTTCTTCGTAAGTGAAATGAAAAGACACCTTTCAGCCCTGAACACTCTCAGACCTTCAGGACCCCCACTGGGTCATGAGACAAGAGTAGCCACAGGCAAGTTCACCCAGGCCAGAAGTTAGAGCTGAATTGTGTAATATGAGTGAGGTGTTCCTCTCAACTTCAAAACCAGCTCTGGATTGTAAACAAGCTACCACTTCCTCTATTTCTCTAAAATAATGTCAAAGTTGGGGTGCAGGATGGAAGGCAGTGCCCCATCCCCCTCTGTCCCAGCTTTCATGGACTTGCTCGTATGCTTCCCCGCGTCGTGACGAAAATCAACATGCACAGAAATGTATCATAGACTCACAGCTGTGTATAAAACAGTCTTAAGCCTATTGTCACACTTTAAACTGCCCTCCACTGTCCTACCCATCCTAGGCCACTGGAGATGGAGGTAGAGGACAACCACACAGAGGTCACAATGTCCCACATTTTTATCCAGATAGAGTCATGTTTAAAATAGCAGCAAGGACAGCCATGAAGAAGAAAAAACTCCCAAAGCCTAATTTGACTTCTTTTTGTTCTTTCTCATCCTGTGGCCTTGCCTCCCTGGCTGGCCAACTTCTATTCATCCTTCAGATTTCAGAGTGGCCTGGTTAGGCACCTAGCCTAGGTTACAGCCCTCACTCTAAGGCTCTAGTCTCCTGTAGCCTTTGATACTTCCTCTCTGGTCACTTGCTTATCTCCATCTTCCTCTTAATCTACAAACAGCAGAATGGAAAAATCAGTCTATCTTATTCATGTCTAGATGCTCAGTATACTCTTTGCACATAGTGGCACTCAATGATATTTATAGGATGCATGCATTTGAATGAAGGTAAGAGGTAACACCCCCTTTGTCCTGGTGGCAATGCTTGGTTAAGGGGCCAATGTAGTTGAATCTCAAATCTTTTCTTATCACCATTTGCTTCCCACCTCGTTTTTCTTCCCCCAACGCAGACCTCTCTGAGTCACACAACCAGACCAGAGTCATTAAAGCAGAAAAGTGATTTCCCTGCCCTTGGGATAGTAAACATTGTTCCCTCTTCCATGTAACTTTGGACAAATAACTACCATTTACCTCACCAGCTCCAGCAAAATAGAAAAACCCGCCTGCCCCAAAGAAATAACTCCTTCTCTTGCTGCTGCCAAAAACTACTTCAGTTAGGAAAACGTCCAAGATAATTGATGAGGTTTAAAATACAAATGCACTCAGAGCATAGAATAAGTAACTTATATTCTCACTCTTGATTAAATTAAATCCAAAGAGGAGGTTCTGGAAATAGCAGTAACTTATTTTGCATAGCAGTGATTTACATTTGCATAACATTATAACAGCATTATCTATCTCACTCCATCGCGCAGCAAGGCTTTGAAGCGGGCCAAATCAAGAATTATTGTCACCCCCATTTTACAGACCTTAAGCATTGAAATTCAGAAAGGAAGACTATTTGATTTGCCTAAAATTAAACAGGCTTTCCAACTTACTGTTAGTAAGGGATACATTCGAACCCAGGCTCCCTTTTTCTGCCACATCTGATACCTCCCATAGGAAGAGAAGAGCTGGTATTTCAAATCCTGGGTATGGTGGAACAGTGGGAACCAGGGCAGAAAGAAGGAAAGGGAGTGGCTCTAGGCCTCACCTCCTTCACAGCTCAGCCCTGCCTTAACTAGCGCTGTCTCCCTTTCCAGGTACCTAGCCTAGGTGAGATGCTATATCTGTTTGACTCTCTCCTCAGGCCCTGGTTGGGACAAGTTAGCAGTAATATTACCGTTACAAAGTTCACCAGTCCAGTCCTGTTTTCTATAATTTTCTAGGAGATGAATTTAGTGAGGGATTTGGTTTCCAATTTTTTCAAAACGTGTGAGAGAGCATGAGATTTAGAAGGTGCCCTCGGATGGGCGCAATGACTCATGCCCTTAATCCCAGCACTTCAGGAGGCCAAGGTGGGAGGATTGTTTGAACCCAGGAGTTTGAGACCCACCTGGGCAATGTGTCAAAACTCCATCTCTAAGAAAAATACAAAAATGAGTCAGGCATGGTAGCACATGCCTGTAATCCCAGCTACTTTGGAGGCTGAGTGGGGAGGATCGCTTGAGCCCAGGCGGTCAAGGCTGCAGTGAGCTGAGATCGCACCACTGCACTCCAGCCTGGGTGACAGAGAGAGACGCTGTCTCAAAAAGAAGTTTTGATTCTGCTATTTACCTTTGTCTGGCTTTCATCCCTGAGTAACTCAACTTCTTGAACTTCTATAACAAGAAAGCATTTAGACCTTTCTCACAAAGTGTGTGAAGTGCGAACCTAAAAGTCCCTTATGTAGACCCAAGGACAAACTTCCTGATCTAAGACAATGGCTTGCTGAGGGTCCCTGGGAAATTATCTCCTTCCCGGTGAATTTAGAGGAATAGGACTCCCCCTCCTGGGTTTGAAGTGAATGAGAGGAACTTAAGAGTCTTTGAAAATTCCTGTGTAATTACATATTAAGGCTTGTTTCTTCTTCCCTTGAGGCCTTTGCAGTACACTCACCAGGGATGCGTGCATTAGGCACAGACAAACCCAGGGATGTGACCAATCAGCTTGGACACAATACAATTTAAATGTAATGCTTTATTTCGGCAGATGCCTCTGCACTCTTTTAGGACTAGCAAGACAGGGAACACAGACAGTCAGACTAGGTTTTTGGCCCACCTCTCCTGAATACATTCCCCCCACCTTTTTATTTTTATTTTTTTGAGACAGAGTTTCTGTCACTCAAGCTGGAGTGCAGTAGTACAATCTTGGCTCACTGAAACATCCACCTTACAGGTTCAAGCGATTCTCCTGCCTCAACCTCCCAAGTAGCTGGGATTATAGGCATGTGCCACCACACCTGGCTAATTTTTGTATTTTTGGTAGAGACGGGGTTTCACCATGTTGCCCAGGCTGGTCTCCAACTCTCCACCTCAGGTGAGCTGCCCGCCTCAGCCTCCCGAAGTGCTGGGATTGCAGGCATGAGCCACCCTTCCTGGCATTCTCCTGGATATAGTCTAACAGAAACCTAGGATACCCCTAGGCACCCTTTTCCAGTCAGGACGGGTCAAAATGCTCTCCCCTCTGGCCTTGTTTATTCATTAAGTAAAAGGTCACTTTTGGACCTCTTTCTGGATTCCCCCAACCATCCCCAGAGGCCCTGAAAACTTGTTTTAAGCCTCTTTTGAGATGTTGATGTTTTCATTAGAGCAACCATTGGAGTACTTACCTCCTTTTGTAATGAGGTCTATTCCCCTGTCTTGCACTTAACTGAGGCAGACTAGATACTACGAAATTGAAATGAAAGTGAAGGGAGTGGTGAGAGGGAATTACCCCCACCCTCACTCCTCACACCCTGCGGCAGTGGGTTCTGGAAGGAGGAACGATTGTGATTCAATGCTCTGGGGAGAGTGAATTTTCCATTCTAGCTTTCACTCCAAAGGATGGCAGAAAGACCTCTGAGGGCCTGTCAGCACCAGGGGAGCCAGCCTGAACTAGAAGGGAGTCCTTTCTCTGCAACATATTTTTATGCATGTCCTAGTCATCATCTGCCCAATAATAGGTTCAAATGTCTATAAAGGACACAGCCAGCAACTGCAAGGAACTTGAAGAAGGAAAAGAAAGATAAACATGAAACTAGCAGAAATACGTAAATACAAAAAGAACGCTGGGAATAAAAAGACGAGCACTGGCTTTGGGGAGGGTGATGCGCGAACTCTCTGGAGCATAAGACGTTTTGAGCCGTGGTTTCAGGTGTGCGTATGGTGGTTGGGATGGGATAAGCGAGTGCTGTGGGTCCAGGAGGAAGCAGGAAGTTATTTTCAGCGTCTGAAGAGAATGAGGAAAGGTTTCAGGGTAGAGCGGCGGCAAGGTAGGGTGTGGGAACAAGTAGGTGGGGTGGTGCCTGCTATAAGAGGCTAGGAGAGAGACACCAAAGAAGAGTTGTGGGAAAACAGAAGCTGGGGTGGAGCGCCCAGCTCGTTCCGTTCAGCACTGTGGTGCAGAGATCCGCGGAGGCCGTGCAATCAGGGGTCCTGACAAGCGCTTCTTCCAGCACCTGTTTCACCAGGGCCACAACATGTGCTCCAAACGTCACTTTTGCCCATCTCCTGTCTTCTTCAGGAGAAGTGGGAGGACCTACGTATCATACATATAATATCCCAGAGGGTGCGACAGATGATACCTCTTACTGTGCGCCTTCTCTAAATCCATCACCCTGGGAATTTTACATGGTGTCATCAGCTGAATTAACACCTGTTAAAATCATCATTCCCGCTAGACTCAAAACTGCAAGTGCTTTTAATGAGGCCCCGCAGAAATGAATACATTTTCTCAGAGCCCTTAAACAAATCACATTAAATCCTCCACACCAAATAAATTATTGAAACAGCGATTTGAGTTTGGATCATACCAACAGACCTGTTCAGAGGCAAATTTTCAAACTACCCAACCATCTAAGCAGAGAGGTGAGTGAAAAATTCATTCCTTTTCAATGGTTATTTAAACAGGAGCTTCAGTGCTAAATTAGCAGTCGTTTTTGTGTATGAATTTTCTTTGAAATCTAACATTATGTAAATGAAAAACCCAACAGAGCACAAATTAAGACTATTCTTAATTCTAAAAGGCTGCTATTCTGTGATAATGACGCCATGGAATACTTTACAGTCTGCCAACCATGGAGTGTGGTTCCTGCTCCCCCATCTGTCTTGGACGCCTCCCAGCAGGGGGACACCCACTGTGTCCTCATTTTTTCATCCCGCCCACTGAAGTCAGATCCTGTCCACCCTTCTGCCTCTCTTCCACCTCATAATTTAATCTTGCCCAGATCATTTAATCATCTAAAATGGAACCAGAGATTGAAATGGGCTTAACTTGCATCTGCGTACAGTGTAAAGTACTAGAAGCATGACGTCAGGAGCCCACTCACCTGGCTTTACATCCAGCTCTGCCACAGACCAACTGGACCCGCTCAGGCACCTTCTCAGAGCCTATGTTTTTTCATTTGTAGGTAAATATGAATTACTTACATCTTCAGGTTTAGGGGATTAATTGAGATTATACATGTCAATGGTTTAGAAAGTGAACGCCTGGTACATAAAACTTTTTCAGTGAATGATGCCTATTGTTATTGAGGAAAGCTCGGGTTAGGTATTGTTGGTAAATCAATTTGGCAATTGCTGGGTTTTTATTCAGGTTTGTACATGTCCCTTCAACCTTACTACCAGGTGAATATGTTACTATAAAAACTGAGATTAGTTTTTATAAATTAAACAAGGTCTCTCTCTCTCTCTGTCACACACACACACACACACACACACACACACACACACACACACACTTCTTAGCAAGCAGGCTAAAGGCCATTACACAGCCTGGTACCAGAAGGCTCAGGGAACCCCTAAAACCCTTACAGGAAAACCTAGACCCCAGACAGATGTAGCAGTGTTCTGAGGCCAGGATCCACCAAACTCCTAGTTAAATCAGCGAACAGTTTCCCATTAAGTGGAGAGACAAAAGACCAGATGAATTCCACAGCTCTGGAGGAGGAGTTAGCCTGCTGGGTCTGCTGGATTCTTACATCTTGTCCAAGCAAGCCCACTCCAGCTATGTTTCTTGAGCAATGCTAATTTCACCAATGAAAAATAATAACTAATATCGCTTATGCTAATTAATACACCTTCTGATTCAGATGCGCATGATGTTCTCAGAGCAGCTACCTGAAAAGCTTGGATTCCTGAGCAGGATGCTTCAAGTGCCAATCACATTTAGAGTATGGATTTCTGATGAGGACCCTTCAAATGTTAAGTGTACACCCCCAGCATGGATTAAAGTTAATTTATGCACATATACATGACTCTGTTTCTATTGAAGTATTTAAAATCAACTACAGACAATATAGCAACTATCAATAAGGAAAAGCTTCCAAAATCAATGGAACAGGAGAGTACTATAAAACCATGGCTTTTCTTTCAGTGGGAATATTCATGCTTTAGGTTCTTGTCCATTTAACATGGCATTGTGAGAATTTATTTTAGATATGCCACCGTAGACAGCCAGATATTACTGTGTATGTCTGGGCAGCACCCTTGGGCATCCATTTGTCCTAATCAGGAATTCAAGCCTCAAAGGTGGTCAGCTAGCATTAGGAAGTCCATTGCTAGCTCCAGGGTAGCTCCAAATCTTAATCAATACAAGTGATTTTTTTACTAATTAGCAAAACAAAAGTTGAGAAGGAATTTTTCATTAGTAGCTTGTTAATTAGTTAATAAGTATTAGAAATGGGCTCTCATTAGTAAAGTCAGAAGTATTCAAGACATATGGCTTGTCAAAAATATTTTATAGACACACTTTTCCATCCCATGTCTTCATATTCTCTAGCCTCAGAGATGACAATTGAGTCTCTCTTTTCTTTTCTTTTTTTTTCTCTTTTGTTTGAGATAGAGCCTCACTCTGTTGCCCAGGCTGGTGTGCAGTGGCACAGTCTCAGCTCACTGCAACCTCCACTCCCCAGGTTGAAGCAATTCTCCTGCCTCAGCCTCCTGAGTAGGTGGGACCTCAGGCGTGCACCACCACACCCAGCTAATTTTTGTATTTTTAGTAGAGAGATTTCACCATGTTGGCCAGGCTGGTCCAGAACTCCTGATCTCAAACAATTCACCCACCTCGACCTCCCAAAGTGCCAGGATTACAAGCGTGGGTCACTGCGCCCAGCCCCAATTGAGTCTTAATACTTAGCTCTTCCTGTGTCCTTGGGTTTAAGGATTTTAGTTGCTTGTTAGCAACCATAATTTTAACTGAATGCTGACTCTGGAATGTTGCATCTGTATCTAGTAAAGCACATTCAGGTAAGGTGCAATAAAAGGACCTAAAGGAGAGCTAAGACTTCCTATGCCTTGTTGCTAATAAATATTTACTTAATAAACATCTGCCTGTGTAGCAGAATCTGGTGCAAGGTTTGTTATCATTAAAATCTGGCAGTGAGGTTGTGGAGGAGTAACTAAACCTTACCTGCTCCAACTTGGCAGCTACTCTATCAAAAATAACTAATGAGTGGGCATGAATAAACTTATCTAGGTCAATTACAATATGTTACTGAGTGCTCCTGTTGGAAAACTAGGATAAGTCTAGGGGTAGTGGCACACAGGATTTTAGGATCAGTGGATTAGTTGGGATAAAACTTGAGCTGCATGGCACAGAGACCCAAAATAATGGTGGCTTATGCAAGACAAAAGTGTATTTCTCCAACACATTAGCTTATGTCTCTGCTGTAGCTCCACGAAGCTGTCAGGAGTTCAGGCTCCTTCTGTCTCATTGCTGTGCCACCCCAGGGTGCTTCCTTTGTCTCTATGATCCACAATTGTTCACCAGAACATCCTCAAGCCAGCCAGTGGGAAGGAGAAAGGGCACAAACCAGTACATACACATCACTTCTGTTCACATTCCATTTGCCAGAATTTAGTCTCATGGTCACACCTACCTGCAAGGGATGCTGGGAAATAGAGGCCTAATTTTAAGCATCCATGTGCCCACTTACAAATCAAGGGTTCTTTTCCCTTTAGAAGAAGTGGAAAACAATACTGAGAACAAACAATAGTTAGTTCCAAAATCAGAAAGTAATAATGGAGAGAACGGGCCTGGAATTTAGTAGGCAAGCTCCATTACAGGGGCTCGCTTCTAAAACATTGAAATACTTACATCTCCATTGTTAAATAGTTACTTCTGCAGTCATTAGGGGCAGAAAAGGTGTGATCCCTTTCCTCACCCATCATAAGGGTCACAGCCAACAGTCTTATAACAAAAGACAAGTTAGCAAGAGAAAAGTATAACAACTTTATTTAATAACAATTTTATGTGACGTAAGATCTCTCAGAAATAAAGACCCAAACACCCAGGTCTACTTTCATGGTTAGGTTTGATGAAGAATGGACAGCCACGTAGAAATGTGACTGGGCAGAAGGGTATGATCTCATGGTAATACACTAAGAAGGGAACCCCAGCAAGTCTTGTCTGTTCAGATTCTTCTTGACCTCCTTCCTCCTAAGTATGGAATGGGCCCCCTCTTGAATGAGAGTCTTCAAGAAAGAAGTATAAAGGGAGAGTGTGATCTTTCCAGGTTCATGGCTTGCTTTGGGAGAAAGAAATTCTAGTTTCTATAACCCACCTTGGGAAAGAGGAATTCTGGTTTCCAGAAAGAGAGGCATGAGACTGGGGGCAAGGAGAGAAAGAGGGCCATGAGACGGGGGGGCAAGAGAAAGTCAGAGAGAACGTGTTTCTGAGGCTGCTGGTGGGGCCTTCCCATCTTCATTAGTTCAAAGTCTCAGTATGCCATCCTCTGGTCCTCTGAAGTTTTTTATTTGTTTGTCTGTTTGTTTTGAGACAAGGTCTTGTTCTGTCACCCAGGCTGGAGTGCAGTGGCACAATCTCAGCTCACTGCAACCTCTGCCTCCTGGTTTCAAGCGATTCTCCTGCCTCAGCTTCCTGGATAGCTGGAATTACAGGCATATACTACCATGCCTAGCTAATTCTTATGCTTTTAGTAGAGACAGGGTTTCACCATATTGGCGAGGCTGATCTGGAACTCCTGACCTCAAGTGATCTACCCACCTTGACCTCCCAAAGTTCTGAGATTACAGGCATGAGCCACCATGCCTGCCCTGGGGTATCATTTTCTGAGCCCCGGCAAGTCCCTGAGCACTACCAAATCCCAATGTCCCAGGCACCATGTCTCCCCACCCAGAACACTGAACTTCCCTCAGGATCAGGTAACTAAAAGACGAATTAATGTCTGGTCCACTAGGGGCCTCTTAGACCCTCATCCAGCCCAATGACCTGTGTCCATTCTGATTGGCCAGTGGCCTTGTCTTACTGATTTTTTTTAATGCAAATATAACTTGTGGCAGCAATGTCTGGAAATCATATTTTATGCAAAAGTTGAAGAAATGAGATATTTAACTTAGGATAGAGGAGATTTAGCAGAGGGACAACTCAGCCATTATCTTCAAACATTTATATTAATAATCACTGTCTTTAAATGTTATTGTAAATGCCTGTTATGTGCCAGGATTGGATCTGAGCTCAGTGCTGTATTTATGCTCTCTCAAATTCTCAAAGTAATCCTGTATCGTGAGAATTATTTTTATTTTACTGACAAAGCTGCTGAAGATCAGAGACATGGAGTTACTCATAGAAGATATACAGACAGAGCCAAGATTCAAACCCCTTGGGTGTCTGGCTCCAAAGTGGAAATTTTCTCCATGGTGCCAAAGGACTCGTAAACAGAATGTACAAAGGACTCTTACAAATCAATAATAAAAAGACAATCAATTTTTCTAAATAGGCAAAAGACTTAGATAAACACCTGATAAAAGAGAATGTATGCATGGCCAATGAGAACATAAAGAAGATGCTCAGCATTTTTGGTGGTCAGGGAAGTGCAGATTAAAAATGCAATGCTTACAATTTTAAAATCTTAACAATACCAAATGTTAGAGAGGCTGCAGAGCAGCAGGATGTTTTATGCATGGCCAGCAAAAGTATAAAATGGTAGAGTCATTTGGAAAACTGACATTTTCTCATATTCACCTATCATGTGATCCAAAAATTCCAAAAGAAATGAAATTGTATGTCTACAAAAATTTTTAATAAGAATGTTCACTGTGGCTTTATTTCTTTTGCTGTTGTTGTTGGAAAAAGTCTCGCTCTGTCTCCCAGGCTGGAGTGCAGGTGCACAATCTTGGCTCACTGCAACCTGCACCTCCCGGGTGGAGCGATTCTTCTGCCTCAGCCTCCCGAGTAGCTGGGACTACAGGTGTGTACCACCATTCCTGGCTAATTTTTTGAATTTTTAGTAGAGACGGGGTTTCACCATATTGGCCAGTCTAGTCTTGAACTCCTGACCTCGTGATCTGCCTACCTTGATGTCCCAAAGTGCTGAGATTACAGAAGTGAGCCACCGCTCCCAGCTGTGGCTTTATTTCTAGGAGCCAGACTTTGGAAACAATGCCAATGTCTATCAGTAGACTAGACAGATAAATTGAGATTTTTCATGCCAGGAGATATTGCTCCATAATAAAAAGAAACAAACCATTAATGCATGCAACAACATAGATGAATCTCAACAATATTATGTTAAATGAGAAGCACCAGACACAAAAGAGTACACACCACAAGTGATTCCACTTATGTGAAGTTCAGGAACAGGAAAAACTGATCTATGGAAATAGAAACGAGAATAGTCGTTGCCTGTGACAGAGTGGAGGGAGGGTGGGGTACGGGAAAGAAGCATGGGAAAATTTTTGGGGTGATGGCATTTTTCACATTTTCATTAAGCAATTAAGTAAGTTTGACAAATATACCTGTGTGTGTGTGTGTGTGTGTGTGTGTATATGTATATATATATATATACACGTATATATATTATATGTATATATATTATATATATATTATATATATATAATATATATTATATATATACA
>PVKP010031620.1:0-26805 GCA_004027715.1 Plecturocebus donacophilus | reverse complement strand
CAAATTACTAGCTCTTCCACCTGACACTAAACAATCAGAAAAATATGTAAAGATGGAGAGAGTAGCTATTCCAATCAACGTCTTAAGAGAGATGTATGAGGCCTCTGAATTATTGTTTAACTACATAGCTATTTTATTCAACGCTTTTCTAATAGAAATTTTTCTAATTAATAAGATAAGACCTCAAAAAAAAGCTCCCAATGACCCAGGAGTAGAGAATTGACCATGATACATCATGCTTACCTGCCCTGCACCTCCTGGAAGGCAACTCTGCTACTTGGTGCCACCTTTCTTCTTTAAAGTCATAGCATTCCACACTCCGGATAGCCTTTGGTGCTTGGCCCCCAACCACCACCATCAACTGCAAGGGCAGAAATGTAAGCACTTGAACAAATGTCTATTACATATTCAGGATTTAAAATGTCCTACAAAGACAGTGGTGTGGAAAGTGTTAGGATGAAGATGGTAGGGTGAACTGGAGAATACAACCATCTAACCATTTAATAAACATCAACAAAGAAGGCCCATGTTAGAACTACAATTCTATCATCCAGCATAATTTAGTCAAAAATAAGGACTTCAGACACTAAAATAAGTTTCTGATCCTTCAAGAAAAAGCAGTTATGTAAGCCAAAAAAGAGCAGCCAGTCATCACTGGCAAGGCTGCAGTATGTCATAGGGTTTGCTATAAACTAGATCCTGGTTTTGCAATGACGAGGCATTAGATCTCCACAATCCAGAAGAGAAGATATAACTGAAACATATGTTACTGGGTAGATGAGGTGACAGGGATAATAGATATTAAAAGAAAGTGGAAGAAGCAAAAAGATATTGAAAAAGGAGGAGTAATTGAATTGGAACTCACAATAGCACAGATTACCAAATCTCCAGTAAAGAGACCTTTCCTGATGCCCCACAAATAACACAACCCAACAGGACAGGTAATGGAGATGCTAGATATCATAAAAAACAAATAGATAATAGTCTACTTCTGAGAATAAATGAGGTCTATAAATTCCCTCAACTCAACCAACAACTATTTACTAAATGCCTACCATCTATATGTGTCCAGAATTATGTTAGGTGTTATACATAAGAAATGTAAGACATAGTCTCTACCCTTCAAGACTTTATAGATCTCACCAAGGAGACAAGACTTATGAAGTAACTCAAGAACAATATACAATTACATGACAGAAAAATTATATGATTAGTATAGACATAATTGTTACTGCTGATCAGAAAATAAAAAGCTGCCATAATTTATTGAAAGCTTCCTATAACCTGATCTATGGTCTTGATAAATGGATAGAATTTAGAAATCATTGTGCCTGTCTTTTACTGAGTATACACACTCTCTGGCAACAGCGAAAACATAGCCGTCAAGTCAAAATAACATAAACATTAATGATGTCGCAAATGGAAAACTATAAAGAATAGCAAGGACCTTTGGGAAAAGATGAGATGATTGGAAAAACAGGTGTTAGAAAGAAACAAAAAGTAAAAACAAACAGAATATGGAGTAACTCATATATATAAAAGCAGGAGGTTTGCAACCTTGACTAGGCAATGACATACCTGTACTTAGAACTAAAGAAAGATGGGTACATAGTAAAAAAATTATTCCTGAATCAGAGAGCAAATCCTGTTTCCAAAAAGAAGGCTATTTTATTTATTTGGTAACTGGAGAGTAGAATAAATCTTAAAAATCTTAAAAGAAGACTGAACATAAACCAACTACATATTTTTTTTCTCAGGTCTGTTATTCTTCTAGTGTTGAATTCAAATAAATACATAAACAAAATTTGCTGGGTGTGGCGGCTCACGTCTATAATCCCACCACTTTGGGAGGCTGAAGTGGGCAGATCAGGAGCTCAGGAGTTCAAGACCAGCTTGATTAACAGCAAGGCCCCATCTCTACAAACAAAATAACAAAAAATAAAAATTAGCTGGGCATGGTGGTGCATGCTTGTAATCTCAGCTACTTGGGAGGCTGAGGCACAGGAATCACTTGAACCCTCTTGGCGGCAGTTGCTGTAGGTTGCCATGAGCTGAGATTGCACCACTGCACTCCAGTGTGGGCGACACAGTGAGACTCTGTCTCACAACCAACCAACCAACATTTTGGTTGGCCAGACGCAGTGGCTCCTCACTCCTGTAATCCCAGCACTTTGGGAGGCCAAGGCGGGTGGATCGCTTGAGGCCAGGAGTTCAAGACCAGCCTGGCCCACATGGTGAAACCTCATCTCTACCAAAAATACAAAAATTAGCCAGGTGTGGTAGCCCATACCTGTAATCTCAACTAATCAGGAGGCTAAGGCAGAAGGATCGTGCCAATGCACTCCAGCCTGGGTGACAGAGTGAGACTCTGTCTCAAAAAATAAATAAAATAAAATAAATATAATTAATAATGAAAATATGCAATACCCTCCCCTCTGACTACCCAAAAAAAGGTGGGGGAAGCAAGGTTGTAAAAATCACAGAATTGGGATGCATGTTAAGATAAACCTTGTATTTCAGGTTCTGTTCAAAATTTCAAAACTACCCAACAGACAATAGTTAAAAGAGTCTTAGATGATATATCTGATGAAGACCAATTTTTCTAAAATTTCAGAAGGGAACACTTTTTAAACTTTTTGAGAAACAATACTGAGTTATAGATTTTATAATCCTCAAACTTTGAATATTAAGATTTTTATTTCCATGCAATAGTTCACTTTTACACATTAATATAAAGATGAAAAGGAAAATGTGCTATTACCTACACAGAACAGTAGTACTATCTGTCCTTTACTCACCTAAGAGAGGTAAAATGGGGTGAGGATTTGGGTCTCCAGGAATCAGAGATTAAGGAGACAAGGAGAATGTGCAATGGTGCGACAAGAAGGCAGGAATATTTATATAAAACCAAGAGACTATGCCACAAACCATTGTATGGTTACTAAAAGAGTTGCTCATAATGCTGACACCCCATTTATCTGTAAAAGACACAGATAACTGAGGAACACCATGCTATGAAGGAACAAGAAAAGAAGCCCTTTAGTAGGGAAAAGTTAAATGTAACATATTTGAAGAGGGCAAGGGGTAGGAAGTTAAACAAATTCAAGTAATCATCCTGAAATGTAGGTCAATTAAACTTTGTTCTTTTTATTTGCCTATTAAATACTAGTTGAAAATTAACTCCTGAAAAATCAAGTTTCTAATTGAAAATTTCAATAGATATGCTGAGTAAAAATATTTTAAAAATATAATATATACCCAGAAGTATGAAAGCACTTACAAAAATATAGATTCCAAAGAGAACAGCTAACAAAATATAAAAGCAGCAAAACATATCTAACTTTGATTATGATGTACAAATCCAAGGATTCCCTCATACAATCTGTTTACTGAGAAGCCAAAACTAATGCCTGATATATAAAACGAATCATTCATGTAAATTAGTATGAATTTATAAAATCAGAGCCTAATATAAAAAGTACTAATTCATTCTCATGGTAAAACATTATCAAAACCTTACAATAATTTCTTCAGCACGACTACCACATTTTGTTCAATTTGACTGATTATTATGATAAAAGGCATCATTACTAAGAAATAACAAGCATAAGAAATTAATCTTTGCTTCATTCTTACCCAAATCCTTATAATTAATCTGAAATGACAAATGTTGTGTTGGAAAATTGTTCATCACTAGCACCGTTTTGAAAATACGTGTGGATAACAAACATATTGAGAAGGGATTATGCAAGTGAACATGCAAAGTCAAAGCAACAGGGCTGCTCACTGCTATCCAGCAGGTCTGCTACCCCTCCTGCCACACTGATAGAGCTGAATAAAAGAGAACCTCCAGGGCCCAGATGCCCACCACAAATAACAGCTAGAGAACTGAGAAATCTAAAAGTATAACACAACTATAGGAGCCCTACTCCAAAATCACAACCAGAGAAGCCCAGAAACAATGCAAACTGAATAGATAACCATAACACCACAAAACAGAAAGTAAAGTACTTGATAGGATTTCACCAACACTCTAGAAGGTTTCAAAAAAGACATGCTTATTTCAGGAATCAAAAATGAATTCATTTTCACTCTAAAGATCTCTGCAGCATAGCTAAAGATAGGAAAGTTTAAAGATGCCAGAAGAAGGAATATGCAGGAAGAAATTCTTTTTTACAAATATGAAGTATTTAATAAGTATTAGAGATATAACATATTATTTAGAAGGAATTTGAAAAGACTAGCATAAAATAAATGGCAACCTTAAATTTACTGCCAAGAGTGAGCAATTTTTATGAATCGATTTTTTTTGTAAGAACAACAACTGACATCAAATAAGATGAACAAATATGAATTAATGAAGACTTAAAAGATGGGTACTTAAAAATCAGGTGTAAGGGTATTTTAAAAATGTAAACATGTATAAAATCAGCAGACCCAGATGGCATCAATACTGAGGTATTAAGGGAACTAGCTAATATACTTACTGACCCACTTACAATTATTTTTGAAAAATCTTGGGAGAACTGAGGAGAGATCAGAAAACTTAAAGAAAGCAAACACCAATTTTCAAACCAGGATAGGAAGTGAATGCCTTGTAAATACACTTTTTTAACTAATAATAATTCTGAGTAAAAATTTAGAAGATTTTGAGAAAAGAATTTGAACTTCTAGGGGCCAATAAAATAACACGCAGAAGGATATTTTTAAAAGTTATGCCAAATTTGAATCCATCTGATCCTCAACCTCATCAGACGTTATATGCTAAATTACTTATTTTGGCTTAGATAATAAACATAATCATATAGAATAAAACTTTCTACAAAAAGACTGTGTCACTGGCTGGGTACTTCTAACAAAGTGTTACCAAGAGAGTTTTGAGATCACTTCTAAATTAAAATATTTATTACTGATCTAGAAAAATAAGTCAATAGCACCCTGGCAAATCTGCAGTTAGTTTTAAACTGAGAACTGTTGTTGGTAATAGGCAAAACAGAAAAACAATATCGATATAGATTTGTAGCAATTAAACATGTAGACTCCAAAATAAAACTCAGAAAAATATTAAGTAAAAGTATTAAAATGAAAGAATTTTAAAAACATAATTCAATGGAAAGGATAGAGTATTAACTAAATATGATATAAGAAAACAAGAGATAACAGATTATTTCTTCATCCAGCATTGTCCAAAACATACATAAGAGTTAAAAATAAATGCATAAATAAAGGCTTTATATTATTAATCAGTCTGATTAGACCACACACAAAACGGTGCTTAAAGTATTGGTCATACTATAAAGATGTAAACAAAGCAGAAGGAATTGCCAAGAGACAGAAATGAGGGATTATTTTGTAAGAAAAATTGAATAGGTAAAACGTAAATGGCTACAGCTAAAAAGACAAAAGTAGAATATAAACATTCACATAGGAAAATATGAACACGAGAGACATGCGAAGACATGGGAATCTACGCTGAAATGGCAACATATGATGTGCAGGAAACCATCAAATGGTATATACAACAGGGAACAGCAATAAAGTGAACTGAACAAGCTATTTTATCATCCTTAGTTCTAACGTGTAATTCTGTGAAACTACTGGATTTTCAGTTATTAAATAAACACCTAGCTTACAAAGAAATTTTTCTTTTTTGTTTTTTTTCCTTTTTTTGAGATGGAGCCTCATGCACTGTTGCCTAGGCTGGAGGGCAGTAGCACTATTTCAGCTGACTGCAACCTCCGCCTCCTGGGACCAAGTGATTCTCTGCCTCAGTCTCCCAAGTGGCTGGGATTACAGGTGCCAGCCACCACATGCAGCTAATTTTTGTATTTTTAGTAGAGACAGGGTTCTACGATGTTGGCTAGGCTAGTCTTGAACTCCTGACCTCAGGTGATCCACCAGACTCAGCCTCCCCAAGTGCTGGGATTACAGGTATGAATCACAGCGCCCCCGGCCTACAGAGAAATCTATCTAGTCTGGTTTTTTTCTTTCGACTATAATTAGAGCTAATAAAACTCAGGGGACAAAAACCAGTTGTCTTCTGTTCCAGAAGAGTGACATCATGCAGTTTATAAAAATTAAATGAACCAAACAATCCCCACATTTAACATATAAAATCAATACAGGTTGAATAACATATACTGCAATGAATTCTTAGGCATGTTTTCTCTTGAAGGGAAACTAAAAGAATAAACCATGGAAATTCAGATGAGCTAAGTACTAACAGCTTCACTACACGCCTTTCGCATGAGGTAATAACAAGTATGAGCAACAATCCTACTTTGGGAAGGTTCATGGGTGTCCTCAGCCGGGTCCGGACACTCTTCATTAATATACGCTGCTCTGTTGGCAGCAAATGATATTTCATTGCTTCAATGAGGTAATCTTTGCAAGCACTGCTATTCTTGACCAATGCTTCCTCTTCAACCCTCTGTAACAAGAAATCAGACACATCCCCTGAAGGTAGAGCTATTTCATAATTAAATTGCTGAAGAAAAAGAAGTAAAGTACAGGAAAAAGCAGTAACTATGCCCTTTAGTTTAGTCTAAACATAAATGAGCAAAGTTTATAAATACGACTAAGAGAAAAATAAATAAAACCAAAAATGCTCAAGTATCTGGCCTGCAGAGAATAACATAATTCGGTAAAAAAGAGAAGAACTGCAATGAAAAATGATAAACTTCAATGTTAGCTAAGGAATATGATGAACTCTTTAGATATTATATTCACCTGTTTTCTAACTTTAACCATCAAGCCAAAAAGTAAGAAAAACAAGAAACAAAATTTAGATAATGCATCCTTCAGGTGGAGAAGGCAGTATTAATAAGTTAATGATACCTTTTTCAAACACAAGTGAGCCAGTAAAATATCCAGAAAACAGATTAAAAATACCTTAAGCAATGTGCCTATAACACAAATAAGTGGTGTACAGCCTAGACTGACATCAAATGCAGTACAGGCTTTGGGGTTCATTTTCTTTTCTTTTTTTGGAGATAAGAGTCTCACTCTGTGGCTCAAGCTGGAGTGCAGTGGCACAATCTTGGCAAACTCCACCTGCCGGGGTTAAGCAATTCTCTTACCTCACCTTCTTAAGTAGCTGGGACTACAGATACCTGCCACCACGTCTGGCTAATTTTTATTTTTAATAGAGACGGGGTTTCACCATGTTGGCCGGGCTGGTGTCGAACTCCTGGACTCATGCGATCTGCCCGCCTCAGCCTCCTAAAGTGCTAGGATTACAGGTGTGAGCCATTGACTGTGCCCAGCCTTTTGGATCATATTCTTAATGCCAGAAGACCCATGATTAAACAGACCACAAAAAGTAATGAGGTTTTAAGAAATCCTAAAATGTTCAAACCTAATCTCTTAATAAATGATTCTTCCAATGGTCTCAACTATTAAAATAATGCTGAAATGTTACTAGGATTCAAATAATAAAAGAGCAAATTTAAAATTTGGAGACCACTAAAGAATCATTTATTCATATTTATTTCATATAACATTTTCCCTCAGCTGAAAAATAAAGACAGAAATCAAATGCATGCCACTATTAAATTATGAAGTAAAATTAAACAGTATTTGGGTCAGACCTCAAAATTCCAGGTCTGCAGGGGAATGAGAAGAGGCTATAAAAAGAAAAAACAGTAAAGAAGATGCAAAGCAGTGAATGCCACAGGGACATTTATTTGCATGCATTTAAATGTCCACAAATACTACCCTGATAAGTTCCACAGCTTGCTTACCCAAATCAAAAACAGGAGCAGAAGCAAACTTCTAAGAGCAGGGAATGGCGGCTGGGCATGGTAGCTCATGGCTATAATCCCAGTACTTTAGGAGCCTGAGGTGGGCAGATCACTTGAGGGCAAGAGTTTGAGACCAGCCTGACCAACAGGGCAAAACCACATCTCTACTAAAAATGCAAAAATTAGTCAAGGCTGTAATGTGTACCTGTAGTCTCAGCTACCCCACAGGCGGAGGTACGAGAATTGCTTAAGCCTGGGAGGTGGACGTTGTGTTGAGCTGAGATGGTGCCACCGCACTCCAGCCTGCAAGGTCCTTGACTGTCTTCTGTCCTGTATGCCACAGATCTGCATTCTACAGCTTTTATTACTGCTTGATAGAGATCTACATGCTGTCAGGCCAGTGCCATGGTGCTATGTGGATTTGTATGTTTTGTATACACATTTACCTGAACTAAATATTCCCGAGGAAGCAAAGGTAACCGCACATGTTCCATCAGTCGGGCCATAAACTCTTGCCTCACATCCTTGTCATGGTTCACCCATGCAATTACTGCTTCAAATACCTTGCAGAAAACACAGGAGAAGAAAAAATAAGAAATGAATTGTGTACCAAGGCATCTGGATAAACTATGAGACAACATTTTATATACAACTCTTGCTAAGACATCCAAGTTTAATTCACAGCTCAAATGTTTTCAAAATCCTGACTCGCAATGTACTTACAAAGTCATTCACCCTATTTCTTTTCTATTTACCCAAAATAATAAAGCAAAGTGATATTGTGGAATGAAAATCACATACCCTTATAAATAATTCAGGTTTGACTTTTTCTTCAGGTTTACAAACAAATGTTAGACTATATACATAAATTGAGGGTTTGAGGAATAGACTATAAGAGTAGAATATATTAAAATGCAGTACTTTGAAATTTTTTTTACAAATTAAAAAATAAGGGATTATTTACGATACATAACTGTGAGAAAGCTAATAAGCTAATATGAAGACACTGCCTACATATTTCTTTTTCAACTGATGAATGTATCACTTAATACTCTTTAAAGGTTTGCAAGAAATGTTTGACAATATGCAAATGGTTGAGACCAAAAATAGGTTATTTTGATCCAGGAATAAAGCAAGAAATTAAAAATAATGCACATTAAAATTAATACTCCTTTTTAATTCATTCTGTCAACAAGTATTTATCGAGTGTCTCTATGTGTCAGGTGCTAGAGATTAAGTGAACAAGACAGTTTGCTTTCTGGCAATTCTATCTAATATTTCTCAGTTCTGTCTTCTCTACCTCCTGTTTCTACCAACCCACATCAAAACCTACTGCTCACTGGTATGAGTTCAACATCCTCTTACCTGGCCTTTACCTCATTTTTGGTCCATTCTGCCCACCACCACGATAGCTAGTCTCCAAAGATAGTCTCCTAATAAACCACATCTCTTAGATCCATACCCTTATACAGTAACCTTCAACACTGAATCTAAGCTGGCCCTGCGTAACCAGTAGAGTGTGGAGGAAGTGACACTGTAATTTCTGAAGGTAGGTCTTAAGCAGCCTCGCTACTTTTACTCTGGTCTCTTGAAATGCTCATTTGAAGGAAGCCAAATGTCATGTAAGAAGTCTGGCTACTTGAAACCACCACGCCATGAGAAACCCAAGTAAGTTACAGAGAAGAAAGGGAGGGGAGAGAGAGGGAGACCTAGAGTGAGACCAATCAACCCTGAGCCCAGGAGCCAGATAAAAGTGAGTGGAGCCAGACTGGACATTACAGATCCATAAGATGCCACGTTCAGAAGAACTGAAGCTCCAGATCTATGGCTCCAACAGAACCATGCCAGATATCTCCAGCCATCTGGGTCACCTTAGCTGAGGCCTCAGACACTGTGGGGCAGAGACAAGCTGTCCCTATTGTTCTGGACGAATTCTGACCATAGAATTGTTAGCATAATAAAATGGTTATTGTTTATGGTTTTTCATTTTGTAATGATTTAGGTAGCAGCAGAAAACCACAACAGCCCTCATGGTATTTCTATAATGCAGGTTTTAGCATGGTTATCTCCTCTTGTTTAAAACCCTTCTAAGGCTCTTCATTACTACAATAAAGTTAGTTTTCTCTGACATAATTGAGAAGGTATTTTATTATATCATCTTCCCATTTTATCTTCCACCACTCATATTCTAAATTCCCATCATACTGAATACATTGAATACCATTATTCTTTCACACCTCTTTACATTTGTATATTCTGCTTCTTCTACCTAGAATGCCCTCTGCATTCCCACCCATCCCTATTTCTCTGGTAAACTCAGACTCATTTTTAAAAGACTTGAAATATATATCTGAACCAAGCTGAACTATCATCCCCATCCCTATCCCCATCCCTGGAAAAAACAAATACTCCCATGGTACCCTTTACAGCATTCTGTAATCAATTATTTACCCTACTGGCTGTTCCATTAGTCTATGGGTAACAAATTCTACTTTACTAATCTTCTCTTCCCTAGGAGCCCATGCCAGTGTCTGGTACATAACAGGCACTCAATACATGTCTATTAAATGTGAACAGTAATGTCATTGTCCTCTGTATTTCTAGTATGCTAATATTATATATCTCACAAACACTTTCACATTTTTTAATACTGTAAATATTAGAGTAAATGTGTCTTTTACCCCCAGATGAAATGAATATGCTTGAGAAAGAGAATCAAAGTTTACACAACTTTAAATGCAAAGCACATAAAGGAGAAACTCAAGTTTCATTTCCTCTAAGCACAATGTTTTCACAGCTTTTGTGCTCTGATTTCTATATGCTACAAAACCCACCTAAAGAAAAACAGCCCACTAAGAGGAGCTTCTCTCCCCAACTATATGAAAAGTACAGGTGGCTGACAAAGGCAACCCATAATGTGGAGAAACAAAAGACTACAATCAGAAGCAGTAGCTGCACAGAGAGGGAGAAAGGGAGGGAGGCAGGAAGGATGGATAGACTGGCAGAGTGAGGTATTATGTCACAGGGAACCAACTTAAAGGAAGGTGACAATCAACCAACCTAAAGGAAGGTGACAATCAAGAATATTCAATCTAGAACTACCAAAACTTTGCCATCCTAGGTAACCTCTTTCAACTCAGAAGACAGGGAAACTACTTTAGTAACAAATACTGTGTTCATATCATAATTCCTACATACATCAAGTTGTAGGAAGAAACTGGTTTCCAAAAAAGCATTTGTTTTAGATAGTTTAATGTGCACAAGCTCTTGCTGTGGAGGTCAAGTACAAAACTCTAATGCCTAAAAATGTAGGGAACCTCCCATGAAGTGAAGACACAGAGTAATTTACATAGACAATCAACAAGTCCTGAGTTTCTTTTTTTTTCTCCAGAATCCTTTCCTGAAGTAATTAAGTTTCTTAATTTCCAGAGTAAACTTCACTGGCTGCCAGTATACATACAGGATCACAAAGCTACAAAACAAAGTGAAATTAAAAAAAAAAAAAAAGAAAACATCATTGCATGTTGGGAAAAGAAAAATATCCTTACCTTCTCTTCTGAGGAAATGGTAAGTTTGTCACTTGAGATTAAGCTGCACACTTGTTCAATGCCAAGATTGAGAAATTCTTCACTAAGTACAACATCTGCAAAATGATGCTCTGTTTGGAAATTAAGAAGAAAATCCATTAACATCAACACTCCATTATGATAGTTTCAAGCTGCTTAAAAAAGGGCTTTCTTAATTTAATCTCATTTAAGAAGGAGAAAACGAATTGCACACCTCTAGGCAAGAATTAACAAGACAAACCCAAACAAACTCAGATATACCTGGGGAAGTACCTTCAGTGATTTGTTTATATTACAGCACAGTAGCAGCATAAGTAGGGAAGCTGCCTTAATATACATGCACTTAGCTGAATCACTCTTGTTTTACATCGTGGTATTTTAGGCTTAAAAAAATCTATTCCTTATGTGGTGTGACACTCTCAGTACTTAAATTTGTAAAACTTTTTGATTACAGAAGTCAGATAAAAAACGTTGTTATATTGTCATATCCTACAACCTATCAAGTAAAACATTAGAGGGTTGTTTCTTAAGGGATAAGGAAGAAAGCCCTGCTTTACTTGGAAACTAAATAAATCTCAAATGCTGGTCAATCTGAATATATGACCAACATTTTTTTTAAAAAGAGACAGAATTGCTTTATGATACAGATAGCTTTGAATTCTAAATAAATAGTTTATTTCAGGATCAAATTATATGATTTTATGTCTCAATCCATATCCGGAAACTTGTAAAATTAGAAATTCTTAAATACTTAAAAAAATTTGTCCTTGATTTCACAAATATGGCCACTCTTCCCAAGTAGGGGTGGGAAAAGAGATCACTTCTTGGCCTTTTGGCTAAGATCAAGTGTAGTATCTGTTCTTATCAGTTTAATATCTGATATGTCCTCTATCCAAGGGTGGAAAGACTATCAATGTAATGACTGAAAAACTTACAAAGAACAAATCTTTTATAAAATAATCTTTCTTGCAAATCCATCTCTCATAGAGAATGAGCTCACAAGGGAATGTGGTGGTTTGGGCTGCAGAGTCAGACATACCAGGGTTGAATCCCAGCTCTGCCACGTGCTAGTGTGTACAACCTTGGGCAGTTATGTAATTTCCCTAAGCCTTGGTTTCCTCATCTATAAAATGAGAATAATAAAAATAGTAAGATTCCTAAGAGGATTAAATAAGCTAGTGGTTTATAAAGCACCTAGAACTGTGTCTGTAGAGAGTAAGGATTCAATAATTTAGCTTTAGGTTAATATTCTAAATTCTAAAGTAATACTTTGCTAGAAAATCTAGGTTAATTTCTAGGTCGTCACAATGAACCATATTTGTTTCACCTTATAAAACCCTTATTTAAAAAAGGGTTTATGCATGTTCTCACTCATAAGTGGGTATTGAACAAAGAGAACACATAGATACAGGGAGGGGAACATCACAAACTGGGGCCTGTCAGGGGATGGGGGGCTAGGGGAGGGATAGCAGGGGGTGGGGGGCTGGAGGATGAACAGCATTAGGAGAAATACCTAATATAGATGACAGGGTGATGGATGCAGCAAACCACCATGGCACATGTATACCTATGTAACAAACCTGCATGTTCTACACATGTACCCCAAAACTTAGTATAATAAAAAAATTTAATCTAACTTAAAAAAGGGTTTATAAAGGTGTTTTATAAGGTGAAATAAAAGATCCATTTCAAATATGTATTTCAACATACCACAAAAAGGAATGGTTGGCTTCCCCTTCAATAGAATTTGAAAAATAAAAATCTGCGTTTTCATACAAGTCATGAAAAATATTCCATTTATAAAAGGTTGGCCAGGCATGGTGGCTCACGCTTTTAATCCCAGCACTTTGGGAGGCCAAGGTGGGTGGATCACCTGAGGTCAGGAGTCTGAGACCTGGCCAACATGGCAAAACCCTGTCCCTGCTAAAAATACAAAGGTAGCTTGGCATGGTGGTGCACACCTGTACTCCCAGCTATTTGGGAGGCTGAGGCAGGAGGACTGCTTGAATCTGGGAGGCAGACGTTGCAGTGAGCTGAGATCATGCCACTGCACCCCAGCATGGGCAACAGAGTAAGATTCTGTCTCAAAAAAAAAAAAGTTCGCCACAAGATAACTATAAAAATAATAAGCAGCTCTAAAATGTTTGTATTTATAAAATTTTTTGAAACCCCAAAATTTATGACATACAATTGTTTGAAATTCAGACTTGACCAAGTAAGGTATTTCACTGAAATAAATATGAAATTGAAGATGAAAATGACAAATACAGTTGGACCTCCATATCCACAAGTTCTACATCTGCAGGTTCAACCAACCTCAAATAAAAAAGATTTGAAAAAAAAATACAATAACAAAACAACTATTTACATAGCACATATACTATATTAGGTATTATAAATAATCTATTTAAAGTATATGGGAAGCCGAGCATAGTGGATCACACCTGTAATCCCAGCACGTTGAGAGGCTGGGGCAGGAGAATTGCTTGAAGCCAAGAGTTCAAAACTAGCCTGAGCAACAAAAACAGACCTTGTCTCTACAAAAAATTTAAAAGTTAGCCAGGACAGTAGTGCACACCCATAGTCCCAGCTACCTGGGAGGCTGAAGCAGGATTGCCTGAGCAGAGGAGTCTGAAGCTGCTGTAAGCTAGGATCACACCGCTGCATTCCAGCCTGGGCAACTGGGTAAGGGCTTATCTCTCATCCAGAATTTCACATCCAGCCAAACTAAGCTTCATAAGTGATGGAGAAATAAAATCCTTTATGGACAAGCAATTGCTGATAGATTTTGTTACCACCAGACCTGCCCTACAAGAGCTCCTGAGGAAAGCACTAAACACAGAAAGGAAAGACCAGTACCAGCCACTGCAAAAAAGAATCATATTACCAAGACCAATGACACAATGAAGATATTACAACCAATCAGTAATAAAATGGCAGGATCAAATTGACACATAACAAGATTAACATTAAATGTAAATGGGTTAAATGCCCCAATCAAAAGACACAGACTGGCCAATTGGATAAAAAGCCAAGAACCGTCAGTGTGCTGTATTCAGGAGACCCATCTCACATGCAAAGACACACATAGACTCAAAATAAAGGGATGGAAGAAAAAATGAAGATAAAAAAAAAGCAGGGGTGGCAATCCTAGTCTCTGATAAAATGGACTTTAAACCAACAAAGATCAAAAGAGACAAAGAAGGGCATTACATAATGATAAAAGGATCAATGCAACAAGAAGAACTAACTATCCTAAATATATATGCACCCAATGCAGGAGCACCCAGATACATAAAGCAAGTCCTTAACGACCTACCAAGAGACTTAGACTCCCACACAATAACAGTGGGAGACTTTAACACTCCACTGTCAATATTGGACAGATCAACGAGCCAGAAAATCAACAAGGAAATCCAGGACTTGAATGAAGAGCTGGACCAAGCGAACTTAATAGATTATTTAGAGAACTCTCAACCCCAAATCCATAGAATATACATTCTTCTGAGCACCACATCACACTTACTCTAAAATCGACCACATAATTGGAAGTAAATCATTCCTCAGCAAATGCAAAAGAACAGAAATCATAACAGTCTCTCAGACCACAGTGCAATCAAATTAGAACTCAGGATTAAGAAACAAACTCAAAACCGCACAACTTCATGGAAAATGAACAACTGGCTCCTGAATGTCAACTGGATAAACAATGAAATGAAGGCAGAAATAAAGACGTTATTCGAAACCAACAAGAACAAAAACACAACATACCAGAAACTCTGGGACACATTTAAAGCAGTGTCTAGAGGGAAATTCATAGCAATAAATGCCCATATGAGGAGCAAGGAAAGGTCTAAAATCAACACCTTATCATCGAAATTGAAGGAGTTAGAGGAGCAAGATCCAAAAAACTAAAAGCTAGCAGAAGACAAGAAATAACTAAGATCAGAGCAGAACTGAAGGAGATAGAGACACACAAAAAAACCTTCAAAAAATCAACAAATCCAGGAGCTGGTTTTTTGAAAAGATCAATAAAATAGATAGACCACTAGCCAGACTAACAAAAAAGAAAAGAGAGAAGAATCAAATAGATGCAATAAAAAATGATAAAGGGGACATCACCACCGATTCCACAGAAATACAAACTACCATCAGAGATTACTACAAACAACGATATGCACACAAACCAGTAAATCTGGAAGAAATGGACAAATTCCTGTACACTTGCACTCTCCCAACACTAAACCAGGAAGAAGCTGAAACCCTGAATAGACCAATAACAAGGGCTGAAGTGGAGGCAGCAATTAATAGCCTACCAACTAAAAAAAGCCCAGGTCCAGACAGGTTTAAAGCCGAATTCTACCAGATGTACAAAGAGGAGCTGTTACTATTCCTTCTGAAACTATTCCAAACAATACAAAAAGAGGGAACCCTTCCCAAATCATTTTATGAGACCAACATCATCCTGATACCAAAACCGGTGAGAGACACAACTGAAAAAGAAAACTTTAGGCCAATATCCTTGATGAACATCGAAACAAAAATCTTCAATAAAATACTGGCAAACAATACAATAGCAAATCAAAAAGCTTATTCATCATGACCAAGCAGGCTTCATCCCGGGGATGCAAGGCTGGTTCAACATACACAAGTCTATAAACATAATCCATCACATAAACAGAACCAAAAACAAGAACCATATGATTATCGCAATAGGTGCAGAGAAGGCCTTCAACAAAATTCAACAGCGCTTTATGCTAAAAACCCTCAATAAACTAAGTATTGATGGAACATATCACAAAATAATAAAAGCTATTTATGACAAACCCACAGACAATATCATACTGAACGGGCAAAAACTGGAAGCATTCCCTTTGAAATCTGGCACTAGACAAGGATGCCCTCTCTCACCACTCCTATTCAATATAGTATTGGAAGTTCTAGCCAGAGCAGTCAGGCAAGAAAAAGAAATAAAGGCTATTCAATTAGGAAAAGAGGAAGCCAAATTGTCTCTATTTGCAGATGACATGATTGTATATTTAGAAGACCCCATCGTCTCAGCCCAAAATCTCCTGAAACTGGTAAGCAACTTCAGCAAAGTCTCAGGATACAAAATCAATGTGCAGAAATCAAAGCATTTCTATACACCAATAACAGACAAACAGAGAGCCAAATCAAAAGTGAACTCCCATTCACAATTGCTACAAAGAGAATAAAATACCTAGGAATATAACTAACAAACGATGTAAAGTACCTCTTCAAGGAGAACTACAAACCACTGCTCAGTGAAATAAGAGAGGACACAAACAGATGGAAAAACATTCCATGTTCATGGTTGGGAAGACTCAACATTGTGAAAATGGCCATATTGCCCAAAGTAATTTATAGATTCAACGCTATCCCCACCAATCTTCCAATGACCTTCTTCACAGAACTGGAATAAACCACTTCAAACTTAATATGGAACCAAAAGAGAGCCTGCATAGCCAAAACAATCCTAAGCAAAAAGAACAAAGCTGGAGGCATCATGCTGCCTGACTTCAAACTATACTACAAGGCCACAGTAATCAAAACAGCACGGTACTGGTATCAAAACATAGACATAGACCAATGGAACAGAACAGAGGCCTCAGAATCAACACCACACATCTACAATCATCTGATCTTTGACAAACCTGACAAAAACAAGCAATGGGGAAAGGATTCCCTGTTTAATAAACGGTGTTGGGAAAACTGGCTAGCCATGTGCAGAAAGCAGAAACTGGACCCCTTCCTGACACCTTACACTGAAATTAACTCCAGATGGGTTAAAGATCTAAACATAAGATCTAACACCATAAAAACCCTAGAAGAAAACCTAGGCAAAATCATTCAGGATATAGGCATAGGCAAGGACTTCACGGCTAAAACACCAAAAGCAATGGCAATAAAAACCAAAATAGACAAATGGGATCTAATTAAACTCCAGAGCTCTGCACAGCAAAGGAAACAATCATTAGAGCGAACCAGCAACCAACAGAATGGGAAAAAATTTTTACAATCTGACAAGGGGCTAATATCCAGAATCTACAAAGAACTAAAACAGATTTACAAGAAAAAAACAAACCCATTCAAAAGTGGGCGAAGGATATGAATAGACACTTTACAAAAGAAGACATCTATTAAGCCAACAAACATATGAAAAAATGCTCATCATCACTGGTCATTAGAGAAATGCAAATCAAAACCACATTGAGATACCATCTCACACCAATTAGAATGGCAATCATTAAAAAACTGGGAGACAACAGATGCTGGAGAGGATGTGGAGAAATAGGAACACTTTTACACTGTTGGTAGGAATGCAAATTAGTGCAACCACTGTGGAAGACAGTGTGGTGATTCCTCAAGGACCTAGAAATAGAAATTCCATTTGACCCAGCAATCCCATTAGTGGGTATATACCCAAAGAATCACAAATTGTTCTATTATAAAGACACATGCACACGTATGTTCATTGCAGCACTGTTTACAATAGCAAAGACCTAGAACCAACCCAAATATCCATCAACAATAGACTGGATAAAGAAAATGTGGCACATATACACCATGGAATACTACGTAGCCATAAAAAACGATGAGTTCGTGTCCTTCACAGGGACACGGATGAATCTGGAAACCATCATTCTCAGCAAACTGACACAGGAACAGAAAATCAAACACCGCATGTTTTCACTCAAAGGCGGATGTTGAAAAATTAGAACACGTGGACACACTGCCGTCAGTTGAGGGGGACCAGGGGAGCCAGGGGAGGGACAGTGGAGGGTGGGGAGGGATAAGGTGGGGAGAAATACCAGATACGGGTGATGTGGGGAGGAGGAAGGCAGCAAACCACCTTGCCATGTATGAACCTATGCAACAATCCTGCATGATCTGCATATGTACCCCAGAAGCTAAAGTACAATAAAAATAAAATAAGATAAAGTATATGGGAGGATGTGTGTAGGTTGTATCCAAATACAATACCATTTTATATAAGGGACTGGAGAATCCGTGGATTTTAGTACCTTTTGGAGGTCCTAGAACTAATACCCCATGGATGTATGTACCAAGGGATGACTGTAGATCAGTGCAACAGAATAGAGAGTCCAGCAATAGACCTCACAAAAACACAGTCAACTGATCTCTGACAAAGACGCCAAGGCAACTTAATAGAGAAAGAACAGTCTTTTCAACAAATGATGTTGCAACAACTGAACATCCATATGGAAAAAAAATCTAGACACAGACTACACTGCTCACAAAAATTAACTCAAAATGGATCAGAGACTTAAATGTAAAACACAAAACTTACTGTCTAGAATATAACACAGGAAAAAATGTAACTAACCTTGGGTATGGTGATGACTTTTTAGATACAACATCGAAAGTATTATCCATGAAAAAGAAAATGGGTAAGTTGGATTTCATTAAAATTAATAACTTCTGCTCTGCAAAGGACACTCTTAAAAAATTAAAAGAAAAGCCATAGACTGGGGGAAAATCTTTGCAAAACATATATCTGATAAAGGACTGTTATCTAAAATATAAAAAGAACATCTAAAGCTCAACAATAAGAAAATAAACAACTCAACTAAACAATGAGCAAAAAGATCGCAATGGATACTTCACCAAGAAGACATATAAAGATGGCAAATAAATATACGGAAAAATGCTCAGTATTATACGTCATTAGAGTACCGCATACTAAAACATCAATGAGACACCATTTATATATCTATAGGAAAAGCTAAATTCCAAAACACTGACACCACCAATGCTGACAAGAATGTGGAATGGCAGGAACTCTCATTCACTGCTGGTAGGAAATCAGTTCGGCAGTTTCTTCCAAAATCAAATATAGTCTTACCATAAAATTCAGCATCCTTGGCATTTACTCAAATAAACTGAAAACCTATGGCCACACAAAAACTTGCACACAAATATTTATAGCAGCTTTATTTTTTATTTCTACTTTTGTATTTTTCTAACTTTTTTTTTAAGCTCCAGGATACATGTGCAGGTTTGTTGCACAGGTAAACGTGCGCCAAGGTGGTTTGCTGCACCTATCAACCCATCACCTAGGTTTTAAGCTCAAGTAGCTTTATTTACAATTGCTAAAACCTTGAGGCAACCAAGATGTCCTTCAATTGGTGAACTGATAAACTGTGGTACCATCATACGATGGAATAGTATTCTGTGATTAAAAGAAATGAATTGTTAAATCGTGAAAATATGTGGAAAAACCTTAACTGCACATTGCTAAGTGAAGGAAGTCAATCTGAAAAGACTACATCTATACGATTCCAACTACATGACATCTGGAAAAGGCAAACTTATGCAAACAGTAAGAAAAGGAGAGATGAACAGGCGTGTTTTGGGGCAATGAAACTATTCTATAATGGTGGATAAATGTCATTATACATTTGTCAAAACCTATAGTATATACAACACAAAGAATGAACTTTACTATAAAGGGCAGATTCTAGTTAATAATAACGTATCAATATTAGCTCATCAATTTTAACAAACATGCCATACTAAGGTAAGATGCCAACAGGGGAAACTGTGAGTGAGGCAGAGGGGAGTAAGGAGGTATACAGAACTATACTTCTGTAAATCTAAAACTCCTTTAAAAATAAAGTCTAGTAGTTAAAAAAGAATGCATTAATAAAGAATAATATGAATGATAAACTTGTGATTGAATTTGTAATTGATCAAAAGTCAAACTAGAAAAAAAAGCCATGTTGGTATTTTTTAAAAATGCAAACTAAACATTAAACTTAAATATCCACTTTGAAGAGATACCCTTATAGCACAATGGTACTTCAAAACCTAATATGAAAGAATGTTTTATAGAATTTAGGATTACAGTTTTGTTTTTTGTTTCTCGTTTTTTTTTTTGAGACAGAGTCTCACTCCGTCACCCAAGTTGGAGTGCAGTGGTGCAATCTAGGCTCACAACAAATTATCCCCTCTGGGTTCAAGCAATTCTCCTGACTCATCCTTTCAAGTAGCTGGGATTCCAGGTGCCTGCCACCTCACTCGGCTAATTTTTATATTTTTAATAGAGAATGGGTTTCACTATGTTGGTCAGGCTAGTCTTGAACTCTTGACCTCAGGTTAACTGCCAGGCTCACCCTCCCAAAGTGCTGGGAATACAGGCATGAGCCACTGCTCCCAGCTGGATTATAGATATTACTAAGCCATCATGATTAATTGCAAAAGTACTTTCTGTATCTAAAATATAATCCTACTAAATCCTGACTTTACCAGAAGTTTATATATAAAAAAAAATTATATGCTAAGAAAGTTTTCTTTATACACTAGGAAAAAAGGAAAAACTTTTTCAATAGTTGAATTTGTTTTTTAAAGACTGAACAAATTAAAAAAAAAAAAAAAGATTCTTTATATTAAGAGTTCCAAAGCAGGCCAGGTGCAATGGCTCACGTCTATAATCCCAACATTGGGAGGCTGAGGGGCGTGGATCACTTGAGTCCAAGAGTTCAAGACCAGCCTGGGCAACACAGCAAAACACCGTCTCTACAAAAAATTAGCTGAGCATGGTGGTGCATGTCTGTAGTCCCAGCTACTTGGGTGACTGAGGTACGAGGATCACCTGTGCCCAGCAGGTCAAGTCTGCAGTGAGCCACGACTGTGTCACTATACTCCTGCCTGAGCAACAGAGTGAGACTCTGTCTCAAAAAACACAAAATACAAAAGAGTTCTAAAATATTGAGAAATAAATTCATTTTAATGAAAATCTAGCAAACAGCATATAAATTTAAAAATATTTATGTATACCAACTTGGAAATTCAAACAGAAAACACAGTAGCCACCAAACAAAAAAGAAGCTAACATAAAACTCTTTCTACCCATTATAAAAATATTTTCATCTCCAAATGTATGTCTGCAGTGATTCTGAGTTAAGCTTCTTCTGTACATTTTAAATCTGAATCAAAGCAAGAGATTGCTGGCTTCCTTATGCTTTTCATGAGGGGAAAGAACTCTCCAGTGGTAACAAACATAACTGAGAGAACGTAACTTTTCCATACTGTGACTACATGTTCTCATAGTCACTGCTTCACTGATCAGAAAAAATGAACTTGCTAAAAAACCAACTTGGTGATTTTTTAAAAGTCAGCAATTACATAAATGTAGAAGGGCATTAGTAAACTCTATCCAAAACCAAGACTGGGATCTAAATTCATTGTGTATTCATTCCTAGTGTATCAAAGAAGGTTAACAGGGCAAAGAAAATAGTCAACTATTACAACTGTATTGGTAAAACCATAACATAGCTATCACTCAAATCAACATCACCCCCTCACCAATTACCAAATAAATAAATAAATAAAGGAAGAAAGAAAAAAAATAGCCTTAAGGAAAAGTAAAGAAGAAATGTTCAAATTAAAAGTCACTTTCATTGTGAACATATACATGTTGTTAAATATTTCCAACTCTCAAATACTTTCTATTTTCTATTGGAACAATCCCTCCTCCTTAAAAAAATCTTTCAGTATTGTTATCTAATGTTTACACTCTTTTGAGCTTTCTTCGGAAAGGATGTGGTTAATAGATACGGAGCATTACTAAATATGAAGGGCACTACTTGGCAACATCTGGAGTAAATTAGTTTACTTTAGGGCCTGCCTTTCTTCTATTTATATTAACTGTATATTTCTTCAAGTGTTCTACAGCATTAACTGATAGGCAATTTAATGATATTGTTACTTAACACACTTCCTAAGGACCCAACACTTCACACAGTCAGGAAGGACTAGATGACTGACAAAGTCACTCTAAGGCATGCATGAAAAAATTCTATAGGAAGAAAGGCAAGAAGGCTAGTGCAACTCACCTGCTATTTTACATGTTCTTGATGCAAATCACTATTAGTCTCTCTGGTGCTTAGTTCATGACATTAAATGCTCTTATATTACCACTAGTACTAAGAAAAATAATATAACATGAACATTTTTCTTCCCTGGCCTCAAGCCACAAAACCACTAAGATCAAAGTTAAAAAAAAAAAAAAAAGCAACGACTCTATTATGAAACAGTATGCTATTTCATACTGCTGGTGGGAGTATAAATTAGCACATGCTCTACAGAGAGCAATTTTGAAATCTCATCCTACAAATATACTTGACCACTCATGAAATGACACGCTCTGAGTTATTCACTGTAGCACTGCTTTTAATAATTACAGAAAAGAGTTCATCGGTAGACAAAGAATATTCCATACAATGAATAAAAATGAACAAGGAAGCTCATAATATGAAAAAAAAGCTTCAGGAAATAGTCTCAGCTTAAAAAGGAAGTAGGACAGATGTGGGAACACATTTTTTCAGTGGATAGTTTGTTATATGAGCCATGTGAATGGATTACTTAATCTCTCCATGCAAGAAGACGAAAGAAAACTGCGAAACTAACAACAGTGATTATCTTTATGGAGGAGACAAATGAGGAACAAAGGTGAAAGAAAGACTCTTTAAATGTATACCTTTCAAATACTTTTAAGTCCTCATGTATATGGTAAAATGATCTTTGACAAGAGTGCCAAGACCACTCAATGGGAAAAGAGCAGTCTCTCAACAAATGGTGCAGGGAAAACGAGATACCCGCATGGAAAAGTGGAAGGTGGGTCACATACACCATTCACAAAAATTAATTCAAAATGAACTAGGATCTAAATGTAAGACTTCAAACTACAAAATTCCTAGAAGTAAAC
The DNA here is from genome assembly GCA_004027715.1 of Plecturocebus donacophilus. NCBI lineage: Eukaryota > Metazoa > Chordata > Mammalia > Primates > Pitheciidae > Plecturocebus > Plecturocebus donacophilus. Next base: position 3,745 of record PVKP010031620.1, on the reverse strand, counting down.
ACAGGGGGAAAACTCCTGACACTGGATTTGTCAATGACTTCCTGGAAATGACACCAAAAGCTCATGCAACAAAAGCAAAAACAGACAAATGCAACTACATCAGTTAAAGTTTAGTGCATCAAAGGACACAATAAACAAAATGAAAAGGCAGCCTATGGAAGAAAAGAAAATATTTGCAAGTTGGGTATCTGACAAAGAGTGAATATCCAGAATATAAAAATATCTTCAACTCAACAACAAAAATCAAATAACCCAATTTAAGATGGGCAAAGGACTGGAATAGACATTTCTCCAGAGATGACATACAAATTGCCAATAAGCATATGAATAAATGTTCAACATTAATCATCAGAGAAAATATAAAACCACAATGAGGTATTACCTCACACCCATTAGGGTGGCTACTACAAAACAAACAAGTAAACCAGAAAACAACAATTGTTGGCAAAGATGTGAAGAAACTAGAAACCTTGGGCACTGTTGGTACAATTATAAAATAATGCAACTATTATGAAAAACAGCATGGAGGTTACTCAAAAAATTAAAAGTAGAACTACTGTATGACTCAGCAATCCCACTTCTGGATACACATCCAAAAGAATGAAAAGCAGGGTCATGAAGACATATTTGCACACCCATGTTCACAGAAGCATGACTCGCCAAAAGGCAGAAGCAGGTATTCACTGACAAATGAATGGATAAATGAAATTGGTATATATATATACACTATACATACATATACATACCATTCCTTAAAAAGGAAGGAAATCCTGGCACATGATACAACATGAATGAAGCTTGAGAGCATTATGCTAAGTGTAGTGAGCCAGTCACAAAAATAAAAAATACTGTATGATTCTACTAATATGAGGTATCTAGAGGAGCCAAATTTATAGAAACAGGAAGTATAGTAACACTTGTCAGGGACTAGCAGAAAATGGAAAAGAGGTGCTTAAAAGGTACAGGGTTTCAGTTTTGCAAAATGAAGATGTTCTGGAAATCTGTTTCACAACAAAGCAAATACTTACACATGACATGATTTAAGTGTTCTGAACGGAACACTTAAAATGGTTAAGTTGATAAATTTCATGTTATGTGTTTTTTATCACAAATTTTATTAAAAGTTTATAACCATGTGAAAACACTGGTGATGTAAATTAAAAAACAAAAACAAAACAAGCAACTAGACCCAACTACTTTCCTCCCCTAGTGAGAAAGAAAGTGTTGCTATAGACAGTCAATGCATGTCATTGTCTTGACTTCAGTGAACAACTATCTGCTATCCTAAAAAAGAAAGATCACTGGTTTACCATCCCTACCTTTGCCACTGTCCTACTTTGTCAGACTCACATCAGACTTCTCAAGAACAGATATTAATACTGAAGCCTCTGCGTGCTGATGCATGCTCACATCTTTATGTTATGACAGCCTCTGGCTCAATTTTACCTTGAAGCAGTTCTTTGGAAGTCTTTTTCTTGGCAATGGTCCTTCTCAACCTCTCTGCTGATTTTAACCTTAACGACCCTCTCTACTGGTTAGGATTCTACATATTTTTCTACCTTTCTGATCATTCAATCTGCCTCCTTCAACTCCCTAAAAAAAGGTATTACCTACAGTCCTGCCTGCCTTAAGCCCCTTTTTGATTCTCCACTAGTTCTGTTTTAACTACCTCATCTACATTACAATCCCCAGTTATCTTTATTACCCTAATATTGTTGCTCCCAGATCCAATCTCTCCCTGAAACCCCAATGTTTGAATTTCTAACTGAGAAAAATGTATGTTTTGTGGATTTGGGGAGGAGAGTTCGTAAATATTTGTTAAGTTTACTTGTTCCAGGTCTGAGTTCAAGTCCTGGATATCCTTGTTAATTTTCTATCTCGTTGATCTGTCTAATATTGACAGTGTAATGTTAAAGTCTCCCACTATTACTGTGTGGGAGTCTAAGTCTCTTTGTAAGTCATTAAGAACTTGCCCTATGTATCTGAGTGCTCCTGTAATGGCTGCATATATATTTAGGATCGTCAGCTCTTCTGGTTTCATTGATCCTTTCACCACCATGTAATGTCCCTCTTTGTTTCTTATGGTCTTTGTTGTTTTAAAGTGTTTTATCAGAGATGAAAATTGCAGCTTCTGGTAATGCTAGCTGGCTGTTTTGCCCATTAGTTGATGTAGATTCTTCATTATGGTGATGCTCTTTATCTTTTATGTTTTTGGAATGGCTGATACTGGTTGTTCCTGTCCATGTGTAGTGCTTTCAGAAGCTCTTGTAAAGCAGGCCAGGTGGTGATGTAATCTCTGAGTACTTCTTTGTTTGCAAAAAATTTTATTTTTTCCTTCACTTATGAAGCTTAGTTTGGCCGGATATGAAATTCTAGGTTGAAAGTTCTTTTATTTAAGGATGTTGAATGTTGGCCCCCACTCTCTTCTGGCTTGTAGGGTTTCTGCTGAGAGATCTGCTGTGAGTCTGATGGGCTTCCCTTTGTGCGTAACCAGACCCTTCTCTCTGGCTGCCCTTAGCATTTTCTCCTTCATTTCGACCCTGGTGAATCTGACGATTATGTCTCTTGGGGTTGCTCTTCTTGAGGAATATCTTTGTGGTGTTCTCTGTATTTCCTGGACTTGAATATTGGCCTGCCTTGCTAGGTTGGGGAAGGTTTCCTGGATAATATCCTGAAGAGTATTTTCCAGCTTGGATTCATTCTCTTCGTCACATTCAGGTACACCTATCAAACATAGATTAGGTCTTTTCACATAGTCCCATATTTCTTGGAGACTTTGTTCATTCCTTTTTCCCCTTTTTTCTGTCATCTTGCCTTCTCATTTTATTTCATTGAGTTGATCTTCGACCTCTGATATTCTTTCTTCTGCTTGATCAATTAGGCTGTTGAAACTTGTGCATGCTTCGTGAAGTTCTCGTGTTGTGTTTTTCAGCTCCATCAATTCACTTATATTCTTCTCTAAGTTGTCCATTCTTGTTAGCATTTCGTTAAATCTTCTTTCAAGGTTCTTAGTTTCCTTGCATTGGGTTGGAACACGTTCTTTTAGTTCACAGAAGTTTCTTATTATCCACCTTCTGAAGCCTGATTCTGTGATTTCATCACACTCATCCTCCATCAGGCCTTGTTTTCTTGCTGATGGAGAGCTGCGATCCCCTGTAGGAGGAGAGGCATTCTGATTTCCGGTGTTCTCAGCCTTTTTGCACTGGTTTCTGCCCATCTTTGTGGATTTACCCACCTGTCGTCTTTGTAATTGCCGACTTTCATATTGGGTCTCTGAGTGGACCTTCGGCCTGTTGGTTATGAAGTTTTTTCTATTTCTCAGTTTTCCTTCAGTGGACGCCCCTTCCCCACAGAGCTGGGCCTTCCCGGGTTCAGCTGTGCTTGCTGTGAAACTCTCAGTCCTCAGCGCTTCCAATTGCTGCTCTCCTTGTGGGGATGGGACCAGCGGAGCCCGACTAAAAGGGGACCCAGTCCCGTACACTCCACACCAAGAAGCGCCGCATCGGGGCGCCAGCAAATCAGCCGTGCGGCCCAAAAGAGTCACGCTGGCGACCCGTGTGGCTCCTTTGCCGGGAATCTCCCAGTTTGTGGGCATCAAAAATTCATCTGAAATTACGGCGTCCACTCACTCTCTGCGCTTTCACTGGCTGCTATGCAGCCATCTTGGATCTCTCTCTGCCCGGTGATGAAGTTTTTCTGTTTCTTAGTTTTCCTTTGGCGGATGCCCGTTCCCCACAGAGCCAGA
>PVKP010031619.1:0-26795 GCA_004027715.1 Plecturocebus donacophilus | reverse complement strand
AGGAGGGAGTTATGGTTCGGCAAGGTAGCTGAGCAATCGGACAGTGGGTCAGCTAGAGACAGGCCACAGGCAACGTCTGCTAAGTTTAGAATCAGAGTGAGGGAGGGAAATGCCAAGGATGCCAGGGAAGAGGGAAGACAGCTACACCTGTGGATATACAGAAAGAGAAGCCTTGGGGAAGGTGGGGCAGCTGATGGGTTCCACGATGGCTGCTAAAAGTCTCTATGAGACACCTGGAGTTGGGACAGCCCTGTATGGGCTCTCTCCTTCTGTTTCCAAGGAGGACACTGCCAATCAAGATTATCATTCTTCCCTCCTATACCCGAGGCTGACATTACTAATCAACAGTGCTACTCTTCCCTTGTATACTCAAGGAAGACATTACTAATCAATGGTGCCACTCTCCACTCCTATACCCAAGGCAGACATTATTAAATCAATGGTGCCACTCTGCCCTCCTAGACCCAAGCCAGACATTACTCATCAATGGCACCACTCTCCCATCCTATACCTAAAGCAGACCTTACTCATCAATGGTGCCACTCTCCCCTCCTAGACCCAAGGAAGACATTACTAATCAATGATACCACTCTGCCCTCCTAGACTCATGGCAGACATTACTTATCAATGATACCACTCTGCCCTCCTAGACCCAATCCAGACATTACTCATCAATGGTACCACTCTGCCCTCCTAGACCCAAGCCAGACATTACTCATCAATGGCACCACTCTCCCATCCTATCCCTAAAGCAGACCTTACTCATCAATGGTGCCACTCTCCCCTCCTAGACCCAAGGAAGACATTACTAATCAATGATACCATCTGCCCTCCTAGATCCATGGCAGACATTACTTATCAATGATACCACTCTGCCCTCCTAGACCCGTGGCAGACATTACTTATCAATGATACCACTCTGCCCTCCTAGACCCAAGCCAGACATTACTCATCAATGGCAGCACTCTCCCATCCTATACCTAAAGCAGATCTTACTCATCAATGGTGCCACTCTCCCCTCGTAGACCCAAGGCAGACATTACTCATCGATGACACCATTTTCCCATCCTATTCCCAAGGCAGACATCATTCATCAATAGTGCCACCCTCCTCTCATATACCCGAGGCAGACATTATTCATCGATGGCACTACTCTCCCTTCCTTGACCGAAGGCAGACATTACTCATCGATGGCACCATTCTCCCATCCTATACCCAAGGCAGATATTATTCAATAGTGCCACCCTCCCCTCCTATACCTGAGGCAGACATTACCCATCGATGGCACTACTCTCCCTCCCTTGACCCAAGGCAGACATTACTTACTGATAGCACCACTCTGCCCTCCTAGACCCAAGGCAGACCTTACTCATCAATGGCACCATTCTCCCCTCATAGACCCACCACAGACATTACTAATCAATGGCACCATTCTGCCCTCCCAGACCCAAGGCAAACATTACCCATCAATGGCACCACTCTTCTCTGCTCAGTACAGATATAGCCTTGGCATCCTTGACCTTGGCTGGGATCTCACCTCCACTACCATCTCACTGCCATCTGTAAATAAGGTGTTACATATTCCCCATACATGGTTACAGGCATCATAACCTGCATCAGGGATGTGAGAGCAGAAAGAGCCTGAGAAACTCTCATTTCACAGAACATAAGCCAAAGTCCCCGGAGAGTTGGTGGCAGAATCAGAGATGAAATCCAGTCCAGTGCCCCATCTCCTTCTTCTACCTCCTGCTGCCTCTTGGAGGGTAAAACAGGGAACAAGCCCATCAGCACTCACAGCAACTAGAAACCAAGGCAGAAAGGACAAGCAAATCTGCCTCAAGAAGAGACACGTCAAACCTGAGTCAACAACGCTCAGCATAAACGAAGGCCGGATGAGTGGCTGTGTGTGCACGAGTCATAGAGAAGGGAACAGGAGCCTCAATTCCATCTCTCTGAACAACACAGATCACTTTTGCTAAATTCCAAAAGGTGGCAGCATTCCATTAAATATTCATTTCCTGAGACTGCAGCAGGGGACATCCTACAGAGGTGACATGGGCAAGAAATTAAGACACCCAGATGGCCAGGGAATAAGGAAGTCTGTAGGGTCAAACACTGATGTGGTCAGGTTCCTGGGGGAGGAGGAGCATGAGCCCCTTTTCTGCAGGAAAAGAAAAATGCTGGAGAGAAATAGTAGCACACTTGGTCTCAAGAAGAGGAGAAAGCCAGACTCATCTCAGGACTGTGTCTGCATAGACAGACCTCAGGGTGGCCCATGTTAAGCAGCATGTGAGCAGGACCCATGACTTACCTCTAACAGGTAGAAAAGATGATTGGCATCCCGTGATTATCTCAGAACATGTGTACACAAGACTCCATGTGGCTTGCATGTACTAGAGAGACAGTCCCGGGAAAAGCACACTGTCACATTGTAAACTGCCTATGAAGAGGGCCATGTGTCAGAGAACTATAGGTGGCCTCTAGGGTCTGAGGGCCTGCATCCTACAACCACAAGAAATGGAATGCTTCTAATAACCAGTGAGCTCACAAAGGGACCCTGTGCTCCCGATGAAACCCCCAGCTCCTGCCAACTCCCTGGATTGCAGCTTTGTGAGACCCTAAGCAGAGAATCCAGTTCAGCTATGTCCAGATCTATGATCAATGGAAGCTGTAAGACGGTAGACAGGTGTTGTTTGAAGCATTAAGTCTCTTAGAGTCTCTTAAGCAGGCACAGAAAATGAATTTTGTGTATTTCTATTATAGAAAAGTACAGGGGTTAAGAAATATGGCTCTGACATGAAGCAGAACAAAGTAGAAGTTTGGGTTCTTCCACTTAACTGCACTGTTTACTGCCTTGGGTATAGGAGCGGAAAGTGACACCACTGATTAGTAATGTCTGCCTTGGGTACAGAAGGGGGAATGGCATCATTGATTAGTACTGTCTGCCTTGGGTACAGGAGGGGAGAATGGCACCATTGATTAGTAATGCCTGTCTTGGATATAGGAGGGGAGAATGGCACCAATGACTAGTCTGCTTTGGATATAGGAGGGTATAGTTTCTACAACATCAAGAAAGAGAAAAAAGTAATGGTATGGTTCTTAAGCTGGGCAGCATCACTTCCATGGGTTCAGGATGCGTTTGCTCCAGAGTGAACCCAAAAGTTCACTTTTGAACCTGCAAATTTCCCACTCAGTCTCATTCCCAAGTGCCTATCACATGGCCACATGATCACAGATGACTCCACTGTTTAAAGACGGGTATGTTTCATTCATCCAGCATGTCACCTCAACACAATCACTTCATCTGGTATCTAAGCCAAGACACTCATTTTTTCTAATAGTCAAGGAAAGGAAGGCTGTATTCCATTGGTCTCCAAAGGAACTTGCACAGGTAGCTGACCAGGTGTGATTTTTATGTTACCTGCTGACTCTGGAATTAACTTTGCACCTGAGACGCAGGTTCCCAAAAATGCCCCCTGCATCACCAAACAGAACCTGCTGTCTTTCCCCTCGGCTCAACACAGCATGGGAAACAGCTCGATCTAGGTCTGAACTTCAGACTGCTTCCCCATTAGCTATGAGACTGTGCAAGCCATGCTCCTCTGAGCCTCAGCTTCCCCACTTGTAAACAAGGGGTTTAGATAGATCTTCTCACCTTGGACTACTCTGGGGACAGACAGACACAATGCCTGTGAAATGCTGGGTGCAATGCCAGGTACTTCCTAGTTCCCCAAGATGCTAACTATTATGATCTTCTATTTTATTCTGAATGCCGATAAAATGTACTTTCTGCATCCAAGGAAAGCCCTTTCTGGGAGGCAGTGCCAAAGCACGGAGGTGGAGGTAAGAAAAAGTAGAGCTGACTGGTACCACAGGCAGTGAGTGGGAAGGACAGTGAGATGCCATGGCCTGGAGCATTCTGCATTCTGGAGCAGGCAAAGGCCAAGGATTCTGTCCAGAAGCCACATTCCGTCTTGTAAACTTGATTTTCACTCCTCTAGAGAGACGTCACAGCATTTCCATGACAACTGAGAACTAAACTTTAATGAATATACCATCAGCTGTCCTGGAAAACCTTAACAGTCCAGAACACACTACTTAATTTTATAAATAGCTATTACTATTACTAATTATAGTATTATTAATACTACATTATTACTACTATTACTGCTTCTTACTATGTTACATTATTACAACTACATTATTACTAATATTATATTACTACCACTGTCAAAGAAAATAACTGCTCACTATACAAAAAAAAGACTCTGAAGAAAAATGCAAAACCCAGCAGTTTAGCCGAACTTTCCATCTGCCTTTCTGACATCTCTCTGCACTCAGAGAAAAGGAGATCTATGAATATAGTTTGCACATAATTGGAATCATATAACACAGGCTGTATTTCTCACTCAACAATATGTCATGAGCATCTTTTCAAGTCAATAGACATAAATCCTCACCATGAAATCCTAGCAGCAGCTTGGAATTGGACTTTATGGATACACACAATTTACTTAAACTATTCCTTATTGAGGGATATTGAGGGCACATCTTTTTTAAAATTATTTTTCCTACTACCATCATCCTCTTAATAAATATACAAACACATCTCACACTTGTACAATCATCTCCAAGGTGCAAATTCCCAGAAGTGTGATTGCTAGATCAAAGACGGAACACATTTTACATTCTGACACATGTGAATGGGAGGTGATCTGCCATCCAGAGATGGTCGGGCCAATATACACTGCCTCCAGTAGAGGTCGTGAAAATGACTGCTTCCACCCATGACACATTCCACGTCATGTGGAAGGCAAGGCTGTGAGAGTCCAGCCAGAAGGACCCAGCCCAGCAGTCCTGTCACAGTCAGAGGCTGGGGAAGGAAGGGCAGGTTAAAGCAACTGGATCCTCACAGCATGAGTCTCTGCAAACCTAGAAAACTCCACAGCCTCCAGAGGAGAAAACAGCACGATACCATCATCCCTTCCACCAGAGAGAACACATCCACCTTGGTGAGTGAGGTTGGGGACCAGCAAATACCTGACCCAACCCAAGAGAGCTGAAATCTAGCAGGCACAGGTACTATTCTAAGCACTGGGGAAATGGAGCCATCTCAGACACCTTTGATCCTACTGTGGGCAATTAGCTTTTCTAACTACTTTCACTTCAAAACTGTCTGCACATCAAGTCTTTGTGGTAAGTCACTTTCCTGCTCCACGCCTCATTTCCCCATCTGCAAAATGGGTTTAGTATCTTTGTTTTCTTTTCATAGACTCAGGATGATGTTACAAGCATCCTGGACGGAACTGCATAACAGTTATTTCAAGATTATGAAGAGTGCGGTGGCCAACCTCCAAGATGGTCCCATGACTCCTCCTCCAGGTATACTCATGCCCTTGCGTGGTACACTTCCACAGTCTCTTGAGGACTAGGTTGTTTGATCAAATGCAGCAGAGCAGACAGCACAGGACATGTGAGGCGAGGTCATCTGAGGGATCCACAGCGATTCACTGCTATCATCATCCCATGTGGGTTCTACTTTGCTCTTACTCTGTCAGATCTCTCACCCTGGGAGACGCCACCCACCGTGTCCTGAGGACACTCAAGCAGCTCTGTGGCCTCCTGACAATAGCTGTAAGGTGAACCACCTGGGAAGTGGATCCTGTGGCCCCGCTCCAGCCCCTTCGGAAGACAGCAGCCCCAGCTCACATGGAACCTTGAGCCGGACCACCAATCAAACCACTCCCAGATTACTGACCTGCAGAAACAGTGAGATACTCAAAGTCTGCTGTTGAAGTCACTAAGTTCAGGGCAATTGTCACATGCAAGAGACACCCAATACAATACTTCCCTGCCTCGTGTCATTTTTCCATCTATCCAAAATGGGAAGAATATCTCCCAGACTTGATGTGAAGCCTCAAGACTCCTGGGTACTCCACTGATACACTGGGTCAGAGGCTAAGTCCACGCTGTGTGACCACGGGCACATGACACTACTTGAGTTTGGGTTTCCTAAGCCATAAAATGAGGATAGAAAGAGCACTCACCTTATGGAGTCATTGAGAGGATGTTGAAAGAACAGAGATTGAACTGAGAAGTGGGAAAAGAAAGCTGGGTGTGTGGTTGTCATTTTTCACCATCCCCTTCCTCTTCCTCTTCTTGGCGTCGCAGGTAAACACTATTTTCAGATGATCCATTCATGAGATTTATTGTAAAAAACCGAGCCTGGAAAGTTATTTGTGGGTAACAGACAAGTGCCAAGCAGTGGGCCCCGGGATATTGCAGTTCACACGAAGGATCAGCATAGACTGGGGCATCAAGAGGAGGGAACATTCCAAATACAGAGCACACTCACAGCCAAGCCCCGAGGCCCAGGGCCAAGCAGATTTTTTTTTTTTTTTCTGAGACAGGGTCTCACTCTGTTTGCCCAGGCTGGAGGGCAGTGACATAATCATAGCTCACTGCAGCCTCCGCCTCCTGGGCTCAAGCAATCCTCCCACCTCAGCCTCCCGAGTGGTTGAGACTACAGGCGCACATCATCACACTCAGCTAATTTGTGTGTTTTTTGTAGAGATGAGGTCTCCTTATACTGCCCAGGCTGGTCTCCAACTCCTGGGCTCAAGCAATCCTCCTGCCTTGGCCTCCAAAAGTGCTGGGATTATAGGTGTGAGCCATTGTGACTGGCCATGAACATCTTTTGATAAAAGAATTTACTCTCAGCCGTTTGCTTACCACTATCACAATGTCTTACTGGACCCACATCATTCTTTCAATACCATTTTTCGTCTTTAATTCATTTTATTTTTTTTAATTGAAGTTTTGTTTTTTTGTTTTGTTTTGTTTTTTGAGACGGAATTTCGCTCTTGTTGCCCAGGCTGGAGTACAGTGGCACCATCTCAGCTTGCTGCAAACTCCACCTCCCAGGTTCAAGCGATTCTCCTGCCTCAGCCTCCTGAGTAGCTGGAATTACAGGCATGCGCCACCATGCCCAGCTAATTTTGTATTTTTAGTAGAGGTGGGGTTTCTCCATATTGGTTAGGCTGGTCTAGAACTCCCGACCTCAGGTGATCCACCCACCTCAGCCTCCCAAAGTGCCGGGATTAAAAGCATGAGCCACAGTGCCCGGCCACTTAAGTATTTTTGAAGGAAATTTCATACCACTACCATTAACGGAAAACCTGTCTTGATGGCTATAAAGAGAAGACCATTATAAAACTTCTCTATGTATTCCATGATGAATACAAAACAACCATCTGTGTGTAATTGATGTCGTCTCAAGGTCACCAACAATACACAAACAGGTCACGCTTGGGGAATGCACCACACCATGACTGCATCGCTGAGAGGCTGTGCACAAGTGATTTCAGAACTATCTGTGCAGGAAGCTTCCTGGATACTGAGCTCATGGGTGACAGATGAGGGATGCATGGGAATTCACTGCCATCGTCCCAAGTTGTGTACCCCAGTGACTCCAAGCCCGACGCCATGATGCAGGACCCCAGGGCACTCAGGAAGCGTTCCTATCCCTACCAGGAAGACAATCAAATGACATTCAACTTCCATCCACTCTCCCAAAACCTGGGGCCCTCACACCAGGGGGCAGAGGGACCCATCTGCAGCCTCGTCACCGACCACTGTACCACAGATCTGTCCCCAAGTGGACCTGGTCCTTTTTAGAGGGCAGAACACGGCTCTCACACCAAGTACCGGAGGCTGGGAATACGGCCCAGGTGCTTCCTAATGGAAATTGAGAACGTGCTTGGGAAAATGCATTCCCCTCAAACCCAGTTACTTCTCCAGCAAGATTAGTTTCAGGTAAAAACCATTCCTGGTGATGGATGACGGAGACCAAAGAGGCTGAAAAGGATGCAAAAGGGGTTTCAAAATCTAATCTGTGTAGCAAAATGCTTCTACTTACAGAGTCCTGCAGACTGCTCTTGGCACTGGGGAGGAGGGGTGAGTTTTCAGACTTGTAGTCCTGGAAAAAACAAACAAATTAAAAAGAAGGTTAGGGAATGTGGGTTGAGGAAAAAAAATTCTAACCTGAAATAACCCAGTTTAGCATGATCCCAGAATGTCTCACTGCATCTAGCCACAGAACGGCTGACTCTGTACCCCTCCCCTGCATGGGTCCACACCTGCACTGCCCAGCGTAGTGGCCACTAGCCCCATGTGGCTACGGAGCCCTACGGCTAGTCTCATTGCAATGGGCTGTATATACACAATACTCACTGGGTTTTCAGGACATGATGAAGAAAATGAATATAAAGTATCTCATTAATATTAATATTTCATTAATATTTTTATATCGATTACACGTTAGAATGACGTTTAATAATACATAAAAATAAAATATATTGCTATGTTTAAAAATGTAAATATATTACAACTTTCTCAAAGGAAATTTATTATCACAGTTAATTTCATCGGTTTCTTTTTACTTTTTAATGTGGCTATCAGCAAATGCTAAATTGTGTCTTTGACTCCCCTGACACCTTGGAGGCAGTGCTGGTCTAGCTGTTTCTCAGTGTGGACTCCTCATCCCAGCCCGAGGATGCCAGGGGTCCCCTATCTTCCACCTTCCACTCCAGCAGCTGTTGGCACCTAGGGAACACCTGCAATGCTATGTGCTTTTTATTATTATTTATTATTATTATTTATTTTTTTGAGATAAGCCTCACTCTGTCACTCAGTCTCCTGAGGAGCTGGAAATACAGGCGCCCGCCACCATGCCTGGATAAGTTTTGATATTTTTAGTAGATACACGGTATCACCATGTTGTCCAGGCTGATCTCAAACTCCTGACCTCATACCTTGACCTCCCAAAGTACAGGGATTACAGGTGTGAGCCACCGTGCCTGGCCACTGTGTGTTTCTTGCAGATTTTCACCCTGATCCTTACCAGGGTATTAAGAAGTAGGTCTTAACCTCAGCCCCATTTTACAGGTGAAGACGCAGCAGAGAGACTGAGGGACTCGTCCAAGGGAACACAGCACTCAGCAGGGCTGCGGTGGAGGCTCAGCTTGCACTGAGCATGCCTACTGCAAACACCAGGACGGGAATCACCATGGGAGTATTCCCGAGGCCTGCGTCCACCTTCCCACGAGGTACAGCACAGAAGCATGTTAAAGCTGGTCACCACCAACTCTGGGGAAATGCTCCTGCCTCAGAAGCATCAGCAAGGCCTAAAACTCTACATTGTCGTTAATCAAAAGCCAACAAGGCCGAGGTGGGTAGATCACCTGAGGTCAGGAGTTCGAGACCAGCTTGGTCAACATGGTGAAACCCCATCTCTACCAAAAATACAAAAATGAGCCAGGTGTGGTATTGGGTGCCTATAATCCCAGCTACTTGGGAGACTGAGGCAGGACGATTGTTTGAACCGGGGAGGCAGAGGTTGCAGTGAGATGAGATCATGCCATTGCTCTCCAGCCTGGGCAACAAGACCAAAACTCCAACTCAAAAAAAAAAAGTCCGCAGGCTTTGGCCTGGAGTCACCCCTTAAACCTACTGGGCAGAGAGAGGGGTGTGTGTGTGTCTCAAGCAAGACCCTTTCTCAAAAGAGAGACAGTGAGAGAGAAAGGCAAAGAAAGAGGGAAGGAGGAAAGGTGCAGAGAAACTAGAAGAGAAGAGGAAGGAGAAGGAGAGGTGTATATATAGAGAGAGACAGAGATCAAAAGAGAAGCAGAGAGGGACAGAAGCTACCTACTCTTTCCTGTATCGGCCACAAGAATTACTCAGACCCACCCACAGAGTTCTGGGATTTCTGTTTCTGTATCTAGTTGCCGAACTTATCACGAGAAGACATCTATTTTGCTGTTTCTCTTTTTGCAGTTTTCTAGTAGACATTGCTCATGGAAAAATCTGGTGATCAAGAAATCAACATTGTGTTTGTTCCTCTCCTTCCTCTACACAGAGAATGGTCCTCATGCCACATCTGCCCTGCAGTTCCTTGTTCCTGAAGTGAACAAATGAACTTAAATACAAATCGTGTCCCCGGCTTCCAGCAACTGCCTCAAGTAGTAGCCTGAGAGGGGAGAGAAGGGGGAGGATGTCAATGCAGAGATTTTGCTGCCAGATACGCCAATTCTCCTTTGAGAGAATGTCCATTGGGTTGAGGATGTCTGGTTTTTGTCACTTCCTTTTCAGTCCCACTTTATAAATGGACCAACAAGAAACTGCACTTCATCAACAAGTTAAGCCCGAGAGCGGATTTCAACCAAGTGGCAAGACCCCAGTGTTAGATGCCCTGGGATCCCTGTCTACTGCACGGGCCTTTCTGAGCGGGGCCTCCCTCCAAGACTCACAGGTGACCCACCATCTTGCCCACTTCTAACCAGTCTAGGGACACACCTGCCCAGAGCAGCAAGAATCAATCTGTCTTTCTCAGGAACAGAGATGGAGACCCATGGACATGCTCACTGCATTGTGTTGGACTCCGCAAGTCCAAGAGTTTGCATATGAAGCCAGTATTGACTGCAAAGCAACCATGAGCCCTAGTCAAAATTAAGTCTTCTAGGGGAAGTTGATTCAAAGAAGAGAATAGAGAATCCAGGCAACCAGTATCCCACAGCCGGGAAAGAGGCAACTTAGGACTTACACTCAAGAACAATCTTACTTGGGAACCAGATGAAGTTCCTAACCAGCTACCCCTGCACAGCCTTCTTCCTCTCTTTGTCTCTTCCTCACTTCCCAGCCCTCTTCCCTCAGCTAGGGGCTTTCCTTCTCGACATCCCTGAGCCGGAGGTCCCAGAAGCCTGCTGTCCTCTTTAGCTGACTATCTCTCGTTGTGCCATTCTTCCATGTTATTTTAATCAGAAAGAGCACTGGAAGCCTTCACTCCTAGGAAGTGGTACCAACAGAAGATGGTAGCAACTCTATCTGCTCTTCTCAAAAGACTTTTTCTGCCCCTCCTGCCACTTTTACACCTCTCCACACCCTGCAACTGGGGATGCACCCTAACCCTAAATTGGCACCCTCTTCTGGGTAACACAGTCCCTGTGTTATTCGAACAAAGTAGCCAACTCTATGCCCAATCCCTTGTGTCTGTTTCCCTCCTCACCTTGAAAACAGAGACAAGACATATTAGCATTCTAAGTTTGACTAAGCAGGGGAAACAGAGCCAAGAGATGCTTCGAGGGAGGTAGTGCTGTCTGACATCGTTCTGGTTTTCAGAAACACTTGGTCTTTTCTCTGAATCCTTACAATTAGCCTCCGTATCTTTTGAGGTATGGATCGTCTGTGCTGATCCATCCCAGTGAAAATTCTTGAGGAGGAGAAGATCTGATCTGCAACCCTTCTTAGATCCCAAGCCAGGGTCCCGAGCCAGCTGTCACTGTGGTCACTGTCTGCCACTCTTCTCTCCCCCACAAGTCCTGTTCCCTCATTTTCCACACTTTTGTTAGACATCTAGTAGTCTTCCCTGGAAATCTCTTGTGCCTCAGTTTACAGCTTTCAAAATCTGGGACATGAATCCCCAGCGACAAGGATTTAGCCAGTTTAGACAATGACCCACGCAGAGGTCCCACATGGGCCTTCAGACATCATTCTCTCCAGAATTGTCGTGGGCTGGTGTCAGCTCCCAGAGGTGGCATTACAAGATCATATTCTTTGCATAACAATTTCCTTTAAAGAGCCTCTTCCTGATTGGAAATGTCTTTGGGGGACACTTTTTTTTTTTTCTGAGACAATGTCTCGCTCTGATGCCCAGGCTGGAGTGCAGTGGCACAATCTCAGCTCACGGCAACCTCTGTCTCCCAGGTTCAAGCAATTCTCCTGTCTCAGAGTCCCAAGCAGCTGGGATTACAGGTGCCCGCCAGCATGTCAGGCTCATGTTTTTGTATTTTTAGTAGAGATGGGCTTTCACCATGTTGGCCAAGCTGGTCTCGAACTCCTGTCCTCAAGTCATCTACCCACCTCAACCTCCCAAAGTGCTATGATTACAGACACGAGCCACCATGTTTAGCCATGCTTTTTTTGTGTATATAAATCCTTACACACACATGTAAAAGAAAAATAAATCTCGGGGGCCCCCAAATCACTGAACTAAAGGGAAAAGTCAAGCTGGGAACTGCTTAGGGCCAACATGCCTCCTATTCTAATCAGAGTCACCCCTCTGCTCACTGAGATAAATGCACATCTGATTGTCTGTTTTAGAGAGGCTAATCAGAAACTCAAAAGAATGGAACCACTAGTCTCCCATCTATCTCTGACCTGGAAGCCCCCTGTGTCTTCCCACCTTTGCTTCAGGTTGTCCCACTTTTCCAGACCAAACCAGTGTTCACCTTGCATATGTTGACTGATGTCTCATGTCCCTCCAGAATGTGTAAAACCCAACTGTGCTCTGACCTGGGTCTGATGTCATTAGGACCTCCTTAGACTGTGTCACAGGCATGTGTCCTCAACCTTCGAAAAATAAACTTTCTAAATTAACTGAGACCTGTGTCAGATCTTCATAGACATATTCATGTAATCTTGTGTTTATGTGCCTACCTATGAATAGCCACATCCAGATATATCAATCTTTGTACCTATAGTCATATAGAATAAGGAAATAGGAGGTGGAAAAAAAAATAAATAGTCCATCCTACAGGTTAACAGAGGGCCCAGGTCCTGGCCAATCAAAGCTTCCTGAGCAATGGACGGAGGGTGTGGGGTCAGGGGTGGGGTTTCTGGGTACATGATGAGTTCCCAGTGATGGCACCAGTAAAACCTACATGGACCAAGGTGGTGCAAAGCGCCAAGGCCATGGCTGATGAAAGCCTCCGGAACAACAGTCAGAAGGTGTGGGGCCGAGATGGGGGTGGTACATCATGGGTTCCCAGACATGAAGCAGGGAGACCGACACGTACCAAGGTTGTATAAAATAAATGGGAACAGTAGCTCTGTTACAGGAAAGGGGTCCCAATCCAGACCCTAAAAGACTGTTCTTGGATCTCCCACAAGAAAGAATTCAGGGAGACTCCATAGTGCAAAGCAAAAACAAGTTTACTAGGAAAGTAAAGGAATAAAATGGCCACTCCAAAGACAGAACAGTCCCGAGGGCTCCTGGTTGCCCATTTTTCTGGTGATTTCTTGATGCTATGCTAAACAAGGGGTGGATTCTTCATGCCTCCCCTTTTCAGACCATATATGGTAACTTCCTGACATTGCCTTGGCATTTGTAAACTGTCATGGCACTGGCGGGAGTGTAGCAGTGGGGATGACCAGAGGTCACTACTGTGGCCATCCTGGTTTTGATGGGTTTTGGTCAGCTCCTTTACTGCAACCTGTTTTATGAGAGAGGTTATTTTTTTATTATTATTATATTTTAAGTACTGGGATATATGTGCAGAACATGCAGCTTTGTTACACAGGCACACACGTGCCATGGTGGTTTGCTGCACCCATCAACCAGTCATCTACATTAGGTATTTCTCTTAATGCTATCCTTCCCCTTGTCCCCCACCCCCTGACAGGCCCTGGTGTGTGATGTTCCCCTTTCTGTGTCCATGTGTTCTCACTGTTCAACTCCCATTATGGGTGAGAACATGCAGTGTTTGGTTTTCTGTTCTTGTGTTAGTTTGCTGAGAATGACGGTTTCCAGCTCCATCGATGTACCTGCAAAGGACATGAACTCATCCTTTTTGATAGCTGCATAGTATTCCGTGGTGTATACATGCCACATTTTCTTTATCCTGTCTGTCATTGATGGGAATGTGGGTTGGTTCCAAGTCTTTACTATTATCAGCAATGTCTTTATGACCTGTATTTGGTGCTCACTTCCTATCTCATCCTGTGACTAAGAATGCCTTAACCATCTGGGAATGCAGCTCAGTGGCTCTCATTTAACCCAGCTCCTATTCAAGATGGAGTTGTTCCAGGTCCCACACCTCTGAGAGCATTAAAGATCTATTAAGTCCCCCGGGCCCAACGAACCCTAAAGTGTTCTGAACACAGGGCTGTGACATTTCTCCTTGGGAAGTCTGGATGCCAAGATAAAGAAAGCAGGCTGAGGAGCCTGTGAAGCCAGATCATAGCTAATGGATGATCACAGACCACACACGCCTTTCCACCACACCTCTGAGACTTCCTTTTTAGAAGCAAAACATCCAAATAACTCCTTAATGCACGGTCCAACCAGAAGACATAACACAATCAAATAGATTTCTATAGCCTGGCCAACATGGTGAAACCTCGTCTCTAGTAAAATATAACCAGTAGCCAGGCGTGGTGGGGGGCGCCCATAATCCCAGGCACTCAGTAGGCTGAAGCAGGAGAATCGCTTGAACCCAGGAGGTGGAGGTTGCAGTGAGCCAAGACTGAGTCACTGCACTCCAGCGTGGGTGATGAAGCAAGACTCTGCCTTAAAAAAAAAAAAAAAAAGTAGATTTTCATAATCTCAGAGTGTTAACAAACTTCCTTCTAATTATAACCCCCAAACCAAAAGCCTTAAAACAAAGGATTTAAAATTCTGTGGACATAAAATTGTATGCATGAAAAAATACCATCAACAAAGTAGAACACAAAGGGCAATCTGAGAAAACTAAAACCCACTGAACAAAGGGGCAACATCATTTATAAAGAGCTTCCCCCCCCAATCAATTAAAAAAACACCAAAGGAAGTCAATGGAAAAAAACAAGCAAAGGAAACGTACTGACGATTTCACAAGACAGTCAGGCAAATGCCTCTTATGCACATTAAGAAACTCCCATAATCCTCGTAATTAAAGCTTCATTCATAATAAAAGAAATGCAAATAAGGCAATATATTATTTTTTACTGAGATTGACAAAAACGAAATGTGAATAAAGCCTACAAATCGCAAGACGGCAGGGAAACATGGATTCTTTATACACAGTGGAATTATACATTGGTCAACATTTTAAAACTTGGTAATATTTGGACTAGTGATTCCATTTTTCAAGTGTCTCCTGTTTAAACGTCTGAATGAACAAAACACGACCTGTGCCAAGGATATTCATGGAAACCCTTTCTGTAATTACAAAATACTGGGAACAACATACATTCCATCATTCAGAGGCCAAGTAAATAAGTTATGGCAAATCCAGACACTGTCAGTTAAGATAATGAGGGAGCTTTATATGTAATGACAGGGGAAAAACAGTAAAATGTACAGTGGTGTGCATGGTACTCCACATCTGTTCATTGTTTTAAGAATATAGATATTTCTAGTACATGCATTGAAATCTTCACAAGACAGGAGAAACCAGTCTTTTTTAAAAGGCTCATTTTGTGCCAGGCACAGTGACTCACGTCTATAATCGCAGCATTTTGGGAGGCCAAGGCAGGCAGATCACCTGAGGTCAGGTGTTCAAGACCAGCAAGGCCAACATGGTGAAACCCCATCTCTACTAAAAGTACAAAATCAGCCTGGTGTAGTGGTGGGTGCCTGCAGTCTCAGCTACTCGGGAGGCCGAGGCAGGAGAATCGCTTGAACCCAGGAGGCGGAGGTTGCAGTGAACTGAGATCATACCACTGCTCTCACTCCAGCCCAGGTGACAAGAGAGAAAATCCATCTCAAAAGGGAGAAACAACAAGACTCATTTTGGAGAAGGAGAAGGATGTGATAGGAGGAAAACTCATTTTTCTGACTCTCGAATTTTGTACACTGAGCATGTATTACTGTTGAAAATATTTTTTGTTTTACCTGAAACTTTTTATTTGGTTTTTAAAAGAATTCAAGAAAAAAACACATGACAACAATGCCAAGAACCCTTTCGGTAGGGCTTCATTTCTTGACATTTTCTTTTAAAATGTATCTATTTAGCTTGCATCACGTGGTAAATGAATTTGGGGTTGCTTTGGAGGACAGGAGTCCTGTCAATGTGGTCTGAATGCAGAAATGTCGGCATTGGGGATTCCACCAGGAAATATAAATAGCATGCAAGCCACCAGTCCCCTCCTGTTCCCACGGCAGGCAGTACTAACCTATCACCGCATTTCGCCACTGAAGTAGATGCACTCTCATATTCCAACCCAATGCACCCAGCAAACTGGCAAATCCCACCGATCCCTGTGTGCTGAAGTATCAGTGAACATCAAACACCATCCTGGGGTAGTGTGACTACAAGGCAATGCCCCGAAAGCTGGGAGCATGGCCTCCGCCTATACGGTTCCTCGGTGCCCCATCGGGGCCTGGGTTCTCGTCTTTGACAGCCAGTCTGCTACCACCATCCCATTCTTCCACCACGTCCTGAATCACACCAAGGCAGCCAAGAGCTCGCAGCCAGCTTCCAAGCCCATCTTAATGACACCCCGGCCTCGCCAAACCTTCCCGAATCAAACCACCCCAGCCCTTCAGAGGAAACACCAGCTAACCTTCAGCAAGGAACTCAGGCTGCCCTTATTTCCCTCAACTTGGAAAATTCTGTGCAAATGTCAGATTAAGCTCTTCAGTCCTCTGCTGTTAAAATGAGAGATAAAATTTACCTCCCTATTCCCAGATGTTAAAATCTCTGCTTCTCCCCAGGGCAAAGAAATCAATGCAAGTGAGCTCCGTTTTTTTTTTTCCCCTCTTTGGAACACTACCACTTCCAGCAATTTATTTGACTGACTATGCCTTCTATTACCATGTAAATTGTTTCAGACTGCAGGAAAAAAAAGTATTAATCTCCTCTCAGTAAGTCATAAAATAAAGAAATCAATTTCAAGGTCAATTTAGCCCAAATACCACCTGCTGCCCTTTTTTTGTAACACGCAGACTCTTCTGAAATGCTAGGCTGTTGTGCAAGGCATCAAAAGGCAGCGACGAAAAACCCAGTCTCACATCAGTCAGGGCAGTGACCAGAGAGACCCTGCTATCATGGACCTGTGGCCCCAAGTTTGAGTTTGGGATGGACAGGATTAACAGCATCTAGCCAAGCAACCCACTGCAGGCCAAGGCAGGGGAGTGGAAGGAGAGCCACAAGTAGAGTTGGGGTCAAGCCATCGATCTGGCTAGATGGCTGTGTGAGTCTGGGAAAGTGACTCCCCCTCTCTGAGCCTCAGACTCTGCACTTGTGAAGTTACTTAAAATGAGGGCTAGGTAATCTTACAGAATCCTTCAACCCAGTCCACTACGGTCTTTGCCAAAGATGATACACCCTGGAGAACAGGCCTAGAACAAGCCACTTTCACGTAGTGATTCTTCATCAACAGGTAGTATAGTGTGGGGGTTACACAGGTTCTGGAGCCCAAACCATCTTGGATCCATCTATGAGCTCTATGACCTTGGACAAGTTACTTACCTTCTATCCTCCGAGTTTCTTCCTCTGGAAGATGGACATAATAATGTTATGTGTTTCTAGAAAGAGAACACTCATCCTCATTTTTAGATGAGTGAACTGGATTCAGAGAGGACAAGTAACTTGCCCAAGGTTGGCCAACTTAAAAGCCACACATCTACGTTGAAAGCTGGAACCTGTGAGCCTCAAGAAGTTGATCCCCGCACACGCCACACTTCCTTGTACAAACCCTGCAAGGGAACAGAGGCACTTCCTTGGTACACTCGTGTTCCCTCCACCACCCCAAAAACCCACCAGGGATGTGGCCAAGGGAAGATGGGGGCCAACAGCTTCTTATGCTGGGTCCTGGACCCAGCAGGCTAGGGAAGCCCATCTTTACAATGTCTCCCGCAGGAGATGGTTTCTTTCCCCCCTACTCCATGCCCACTGCCTTGGCCCTACCATTCGTGATGGATGCCCTCTCTGACTGTTTTTCAGCCATGTGCAGAAGATTAACCAGTTGCCCCTAGGAGGCCATGACATCCAGGCAGCCCCAAACCATCTCCAGCTCCTGCTTCTGCAAAAGCCAGCCCCTGCATTCCCACCTGTGCATCCAATTAGCCACCCAATTGTACCTCTCAAGCTGTGAAACACCTCCGCCCGTGAAACCAGTCTCCAGGCAGCATCTCTAATGCTAATGCCTGAATTCAGATAACCTGTGTTGTAGAAGCTTCCAAAAGACTTCCTTGATTCCATTTGCTCCCCCTCAATCCATTCTCGACAGACACACGGATCATCACTGGGTATAAAGTGGTTCATGCCTGTCCCAATTAAATGCTCTCCCAACCCTCTAAGTTTGCAAAGTGGTGTCCATTGCTCACATGGGGATGGGCTGAGGACTTTTGCCCTTAAACATGTGACTCAGTCAGAGACACGAAACAGACCATGTCTGACAAAGTCAACACTGATGCCATTGAGGAGGAAGTGCCTGGATTTCCTGGGCTGTTAAACTAGACAAAGTCAGATGCTAGTTAACTGAGCATTTACTTTGTGCTTCAATACATGACCCCACAGCTGACTAAGTAGCAGAAGCAGGAAGGGGACTCAGCGTCTGTGCCAAAATTCTAAGTCACTGTTTTTCAGGCTTTATTGAGATAAATCATATAACAATCCTTCCGTTTCTAGTGTACAATGTTTTTTAGTATGTTCACAGGTACATACGACCATTGATGCATTTTGAGAACATTTTCATCACAATGAAACTCCATACCCTTGAGCTATCACCTCCATCCCCCATGCCCGCCCATTCCCACAGCCCCAAGCAATCACCGATCCACTTTCATCCCTGTGGATTTGTGCTGGACTTTCATATAAATGGACTCACACAGTCAAGCCTTTTGTGCCTGGCTTTTTTTTTTTTTGAGACAGAGTTTTGCTCTTACTGCCCAGGCTGGAGTACAACGGTATGATCTCAGCCCACTGCAACCTCCGCCTCCCGGGTTAAAGCAATTCTCCTACCTCAGCCCCCTGAGGATCTGGGCTAACAGGCATTTGCCACCACGCCCAGCTAATTTTGTGTTTTAGCAGAGGTGGGGTTTCTCCATTTTGGTCAGGCTGGTCTGTGCCTGGCTTCTTTGACTCCCTGTCATATTCCTGAGGTTCCAGCAGGCATCATTGCTGCATGCCTCTTTCATGGCTGAAAATATTCTATTGCATACACAGACCACCTTTTGTTTTCCACAAACCTGCTGAGGGACCTGTAGGTAATTTTCACCTTCTGGCTATTATAAATAATGCGAAGGTGGGCATTCCAAAGTACATTTTTATGTAAATCTATGTTGATACTTCTCTGGGGTACGTACCTGGAAGTAGAATTTCTGGCTCATACAACAACTCTTTGCTTAGTATTTGAGGAACTCTCTGGCTGTTTCCTCAAGTAGCAGCTGAGATCTTTCCATATTCTCATCAACATTTACGATTACCTGACTCCTTTTTGAGACCAAGCCTGTTACTCCGTCACCCAGGCTGGAGTGCAGGGGCACCATCTCGGCTCACTGCACCCTCCGCCTCCCCAGTTCTAGCAATTCTCCTGCCTCAGCCTCTGGAGGAGCGGGGATTACAGGCGCCCGCCACCACGCCTGGCTCATTTTTGTATTTTTGGTAGGGACAGGGTTTCCCCATGTTGGCCAAGCTGGTCTCGAGCTCCTGACCTCAGGTGATCTACCCGCCTTGGCCTCCCGAAGCGCTGGGATTACAGGCATGAGCCACCGCGCCCAGCCTGATTACCTGACTTTTAGATTCTAGCCATCCTATTGGGTGTGCGGTGGTATCTCCCTGCGGTTTTGACTTGCATTTGCCCGATGGCTAAAGAGGCTGAGCATCTTTTCATGTGATGACTGGCTATTTGTGTATCTTCCTGGAAGGAAGTCTATTTGGATACTTTGCCCATTTTTTAATTGGGTTGTATTTGTATTGTTGAATTTTATATAGTCTACATGTAAGTCTCTCACAGACATACATTTGCAAATATTCTCTCCCATTCCATGGGTTGTTCAGTCACTTTTGAACAACGTCTTATCCTAAAGCATCTCACTCATGTCAGTTTCAGGTGCACATCCAATGGGCCGTGTTCATTTTCAGAGCTTTCTGCCCTGGCCACCTCTGGGGCTGGGACCCAGGTTTTTTTCTACTTCCTTCTTTTCAGGATTTGCTCTCAGAAGGGTGTCCAGGCAGCACAGGAAGTTTCAATGACAATGCAATTCAGCCAATAGCGTTTAAGAACCTACTAAGTGCCTGGCAGCAGAACAGAGTAGCTAAGAGTATAAGCATTTCAAGGATACTGTCCTGGTCCAAACCTTATCAATGCTACCTCAGTTCCTCATTCTCCCTATCTGTGAAATTACCGGAAATGGGGGCTGGGCATGATGGCTTACACCTGTAATCCCAGCACTTAGAAAAGCAGAGATGAGAGATCATTGAGGTCATGAATTCAAGACCAGCCTGGGCAACAAATCAAGATCTCCTCTCTACAAAAATAATAACTAATTAGATGAGTGTGGTAGCACAAGCGTGCAGTCCCAACTACTTAGGAGCTACAGTGAGGGGATTACTTGAGCCCAGGAGGTTGAGGCTGCAGTGAGTTACAACCATGCCACTGTACTCCAGCCTGGGCAACAGAGTGAAACCTGTCTCTAATGAATAAATAAAGAAAATCAGGGTTAATAATAGCAACAGATCGTAAAACTGTCTACTATGAAAATACATATATAAAGCTCTTAGCATGAGTTCTGGCACAGTCAAAGCCAGTGGTCTCCAAATTTGGCTTTGTATGATAATCACCCAGGGAGCTTTAGAAACACATTCATTAGTTCCCTGTGGCTGCCATCCACGCAATTACCACTAACTGGATGGCCTCAAACAAGGGAAACGTATTCCCTCATAGCTCTGAAGGCCCGAAGTCTGAAATCAAGGTGTGGGCAGGGCTGGTTTCTCCTGAGGGTCTGCGGGAGAATTTATGCTGCACCCTTAATACATCTCCTGGCCACAGTGATCCTCAAGGCGCCTTGACCTGCAGAAGTATCAGTCCTGTCTGCCTCTGTTTCTACACGGGCTTCCTCTCTCTCCATCACTGTCTTCTCCTTTGCTGTCTCTTTTAAAGATGCTGTGGTAGCAACTCTGGCGAAAGACCACCAAGAGACCCATGGAGATCGAACAGAACTTAAATTCGGGCTCCTAGGCCAGAGACAGGCTCACGCCTGAAACGGCCACCGACCACGACAAGGAAGGCTGTTTAGCTTACATGTGGTTTGGGGCCAGAAAACAAGGCAGGAAGCGGGTTTCAGACAAAGACAGTCAATCAGGGTTTACGGTCTTGGGCTTCATGGGCATTTAACTCTATAACCTTGCAGCTGTGGAAGGGGGTGGAATGGTTCGTTGGGTAGGACACCCAGAGGAGAGGAGAAGAATAGGAAATGTGAAAGTACATGTGGGCTGGAGACCTACAGATGCGCTCAGTGCTTATGTCTGTCGAGAGAGGGTGGTGCCAGGTTTACCTTGCCTCTGCTTTTGCCTAAATACAGCTTACAACCTAACCTAGAACGCAAGATAAGCTTGCAGCTCCACCAGGAGGAGGTTACTTAAACTCCTTAGTCTTTGTACAACCCTTAAATGGCCTTTAAAGTTTAACTACTACCTGTGTTAGCTTAGTATTTAAACTATGTTTTGTTCCATTTTATTTCATTTTATTTTCCTTTCACAACAGCGGTCGTTGGATTTAGGGGAGGATCATCTCACCTTGTCATCCCTAAATTACTTACATCTGTAAAGAGCCTAGATCCAAATAAGATCGTATTCACAGGCTCCAGGGGTCAACACTGGGGCGTATCTTTTGGGAGCCACTGTTGCACCCACTAGGGCACACAGACAAAAATGGCAGGAACTCTGTTCTCCCTCACATCCATCAGGACCGAATCACCAGCAGTGAAGCCCAAGGATCTGCGCTTCCTGGATCCGCCCAGGTGAGGGCCACATCGAGTTAGATGGTGAAGCCAGGTCTGCACCCTGCAAAAACGCTGCGGTGCTCCTAGAGGCCGGTGGCTTTTGGGGAGTCAGGGTCACCCCACAACATGGTAGAGTATCTGTAAGGGGCTGCCTCAGCCCTCCCGTGGGGATACGTCATAGTCTCACAAACCACAGCAGCGCATACACACCCCTCTCTGCACTCTCCATGGAGGTAAGTGCATCAAGACACAGGATACTCACCAAACACAAATAGCTACCGGGCCAGGGGCAGCCACGGATGCACACCGCTGCCCATGTCTACAAGATGAAAACTCCCAGGAGAGCCCAAAGGGGGAAACACTCCACATGTCCATCAAGGGATGAATAGATCAGGAAAACACATCCCAGGCACATAATAGGCTCAGCCTTAGACAAGGAAGGACGGACTGATTCCTTAGACAACGTGGGTGAATGTTGAAAACATGACGCTAACCAAAAGCAGCCAGTCACCCACACCATGCACGGCATGATTCTGGTGATGTGAAATACCCAGAAAAGGCAATCCTGTAGAGACAGAAAACAGATGAGCGATTTTCAGGGACTGAGGGGACGGCAGAATGGGCAAGAGCTGCTTAGGGTTTTATTTTGGGGAGATCACAGTGTTTTAGAATGAGACAGAGGTGATGACTGTGCAACACTGTGAATGTATGAAATGCCACAGAATTGTTCTCTCCAAAATGGTTAATTTTACGTGGGTGCCGTCTTTATTTAAGAAAGACCTCCAAAACATTCCTAGCAGACTCAGACTTCTATCCCTCCTTTTGTGCTTTGACCGAATTTTTCAAATAAATATATGAAACCACAGGTTTCTACATACATCTGTACAAACAAAAGCAGCTTTCCTCCCCATTCACCTCAAAAGCCATTAAAATTAACAGGGTCTGTATCAGGACTGTCTAATAGAGCTACCAACTCACTGAATCAAGAAACAGGCCCAAGCAGTAACAGAACTGCAGTCCCCAGTACACTGGAGAGCTTCAACCTCAAGTGAGTGGAGTTCGGTTAACAATTCCCCGTCTTCCTCTCCCACCCATAGCACCCACCGGCACAGCCCGGGACACCCAAGGGTGACCACACTCGGGAGAGAACACCACACTTGCCTGTGCTGCGACTCAAGAGAAGAGTTCCAAAAACGGAAGCTGGAGGGGGATGATAAAAGCCAGTCTGGGAGAGAAACTACCCTTGATCTCTGTGCCCTTGTGTGGGAACTTACAGCGTGAAAAATGTCTACCTGCAAGTGGGCAATGGTATTGGAATCAGACGTAATGAGACAGGAAGACGGAACATCGAGAAATCTTGGCAGAAACGCTGGGAGATGCGGCTTGGTGATAAAGGAGGGCATTAGTGACACAAGAGGAAACGCGGACATATTTCTGGCTCAAGATGCTCAGTACAGCGGTCAAGTTTTCCCAAGGACGAGAAGAGCAGGGGCTGCTGGAGGAGATGCGCGTTATCACACAAGCCTCTGCGAAACAACGTCGGGGAGAATGGCAAAACAAGTGAAGTGTTAACCAAATACTTCCTGAATGTCATCACCAGGGAGAACACTAGAATTAGGATGTCTGACAAGGCCTTTTTATCCAATCTGCCCAGGATTTCTTTGGGGCTCCCGAGAGAGAAGTTGTCAGTAACCCGCATGACATCAGGGGCCACTGATGCAGAAATGGGATAGTTGGAGCATGGTGTAGTCGGCAGGCTGATTAGAGGAACGTGGCCCAGACTCAGTGG
The DNA here is from genome assembly GCA_004027715.1 of Plecturocebus donacophilus. Taxonomy (NCBI): domain Eukaryota; kingdom Metazoa; phylum Chordata; class Mammalia; order Primates; family Pitheciidae; genus Plecturocebus; species Plecturocebus donacophilus. The sequence goes on along the minus strand of PVKP010031619.1, from coordinate 3,303 downwards.
AACCAGGAATGCCTGGGACAGCCTTGAGCTCCCCGGGCCATTCCCAGAGAGAAGTCTCTCCAAAAGAAGACGGTACCACCTGAGAAACTCTAGAAGGCAGAGGTTCAGATGATCGGCTCTAGACTGGAGCAGCCCAGCAGTGAAGATGCTGCTATTTCAGCAGATGTATAACCTTAAGCAGCTCACTCTTTCTCCCAGCCTCAGTTTTCCCCTCTGTTAAACAGGGCTCACAGCCTACATCACAGGAGACTGTGAAAGGAGGCAATCCTAAAAGCCCAGTACATCTTAGCTCTTACTGTTCCCACTTTACAGAGAAGAAACTGAAGCCCAGCCCAGTGTCAAAACTTCAGACAAGTTAAATCTGATGGAGTTTAAACAAAGAAAAGAAACAATTTGTGAATCAGGCAGCCTCCAGAATCATAGCAGATTGAGAGACACTGCAGGGGTGCCTGTCAGAACAAATTTAAAGACAAAAAAAGTAAAGTAACATACAGGAATCCCAAGTGCGACTGGTTACAGCTCGGCCTTTGCCTTATTCGAACGCAGTTTGAACACTCGGCAGTTTATGTTTGGTCGAAGTACATCCGCTGGGATTGGCCAACACTCAGCTATTATTATAGATGCTGCACTATGAAGTTAGATTTTCAATTTTGTCTGCCTATGAAGCTAGGTTATGCGTTGTCCACAAGAACTCAAATACAGAAGCATGGAGTCCTTCTAAGGCCATATCTAGTTTGCATCAACAGCAGTTCAACTGACACGAACAGATATTCCCAGGTATTTGCTTCTGCTGCGCATGGCATTCTATGGCTGTACCTTTTTTCTTGGAATCATGTCACTTGAGCTGTTCAAGAACTTGCAAGCCAAACTGCCTGGCTTCAAAGCCAGGTTCGACCTCTCCCTAGCTGTGTGAACTTGGGCATATTATGCTCCCTTTCTGTGCCTCAGTGTCCTCATCTGTTAAAATGAGGACACAGTGAGAAGTTAAATGAGTTGATGTGTGTAAAGGTCTCAGATTAGAGCCTGGCCCCCAAGTGCTGAATTTTATCACTGATTTTAGCTCATCTCACAAACAAGGCCCACAGGGGATAAGCAAACTGCCTAAGGACACAGCTGAATGAGAAGAATCTGACTGTCACCAATGCTCTTCTGCCTTCTGCACTTGGGGCTCAACTGGTTAACACCTCCTCAAGGAAGTCCTCGAGGCCATCTGAGGCCTGGCAGGAGGAGGAGGTTAAGATGATGGGCTTTGATTAGCCCGGCATGGGCCTGATGGCGAGTGCCTGTGTTCCCAGCTACTTGGGAGGCTGTGGCAGAGTATCACTTCAACCCAGGAGGCACAGCTTGCAGTGAGCCCAGATCACGTCATTGGCATTCCAGCCTGGGACAAAAAAAAAAGCAAGACTCCAACTCAAAAAAAAAAGTGATGTGCTTTAAAAATGCCGGGATTCGACCGGCCTCGGTGGCTTACGCCTGTAATCCCAGAACTTTGGGAGGCCGAGGCGGGAGGATCACAAGGTCAAGAGATTGAGACCATCCTGCCCAAAGTGGTGAAACCCCGTCTCTACTAAAAATACAAAAATCAGCTGGGCGTGGTGGCGTGCGCCTGTAATCCCAGCTACTTGGGAGGCTGAGGCAGAGGTTCAAGAATGGCTTGAACCCGGGAGGCAAAGGTTGCAGTGAGCCAGGATCACGCCACTGCACTCCAGCCTGGCGACAGAGCGAGACTGTCTCAAAAAAAAAAAAAAAAAAAAAAAAAAAAAAAAGTGGGATGGGGTTTAAGTCCAACGTCTGCTTTGGCTTTGACCTTGGAGGGCTGTTTATGTTCTCTGGTCTTGGTTTCCTCAGCATTAAGGGGAGCGCTGTACTCGTACCTCAATTCCTGGCAATGCCAATCACGATGGCCATTGTGGTCAATGTTTTCCCCTGGCTCCAGCCCAGTGCCCTGTGCGGAAGGTGAGTGTAGCTTCACTCAGCCGTGACATCGTACTCGTTCACTGCTTGCTCTACAGGCCCGTGCAGCCACTCATACCTCAGAGGCCCCGTAGGCTCCATCAGCCTGTCTCTACCCCAGCCTCACTTCCCGTGGTGCAGCCTCCTGGGAGTGAGGTCTGATCCTCACGGGGCCCAGAGTCAGCCAAGTCCCTGGGATGAGAGCTCCCTTGAGACTCTCTGCCTGCAGAAGAGGGAGCTGTCAGCTCTTTTAACAGTGAAATAATTGCAAGTTTGAATGTGGATTCTATGCTGAACAACTGCAATTAGAAGCCACCTTCTGTTCGGAACAACTGCTGCTTAAATGTAATCCTGCGTTGTGCATAAACCCCAAATGAGTTTCTCAGTTTTGCCTTCAACTGCACTCACTCATCTACAGTACGGCGTCCTGGTTCTGTTCCTGAATCTTGCACACTTCCTACCTCTCAGAGGCTTCTCTTTGTCCCTGGATAACATCCTAATGCCTTACCTGGGCCCACCTTGCAAATGGTCGGCCTCCCCAGCACTTCTCCCTCCTCTTCCTCTACTCTCCAATGATGCAGTTTTTCTTTTTGACCCTTGCACCATTTGTCTGTCACCCTGGCTTGGAGAGCTCTCTATTCCCATTCTGCAACTGAATCCTACACATCCTTCAAGTCAAAGTCCACACATCACCTCCTCCAGGAAGCCTTCCCTGAAGTTCCACACTAACCATGAAACTCCTGTAACATGCTCTTGCAGCATTGCACAAATTAGCCCCATGACACTTCCTAAAGCTTGTCATTAGTTACTTGCATTTGCATAATTACAAAGTAGATGGCTGCCTCCTCCTGCACTGACCTGTGTACCCTGTCCTTGTTCCACGATTGCTAGTGGATTCTCCCTCTAGCACCAAGCACACCCCAATGACACACATAGGTATTGAATAAAAGAGTGTTTAATTACACAAAAGGCTTATTACTCCTAAGGAGAGCAACTTGATGGAGGTAGGGCCCATGTCTTTCCCCCATTTCTATTCCTCATAAAACCTAGCACAGTCCCTGGTACATTAAAAAATGTTTGGTCTGAATGGGCAGAATTTTTAATCAGACTCATGTTTTAGCTTGTAGTTTTTTTTCTGTCAGAAAAAAAAAAAAAAAAAAGGATACAGAAGTCCAAGAAAGCCCTGCCCCCATTCTCCTTTGGATCTGTCTAGTGCCATCTACAATGGCGGCTACGTGGGTATTTGCATTTACCTAAGAAGACAGACAACACTTTCCAGTTCATTAAAAATCCATCCCAGGTCTATGCGCACTGACAGCCCTTGAATCATCCCAGCCTCCCCTGGGGAGT